>SJXQ01000261.1:0-91296 GCA_006408695.1 Aepyceros melampus
TTGAACAAGGCTCCATCCAGATTGCTGACACGCCATAAAACATGTTATTCATGTTCACTTAAAGACTAAACCTGCTCAGGGCTTCCCTGGTGGTCCTCCGTTTAGGAATGCACCTACCAATGCAGGAAACACAGGTTCGATCCATAGTCTGGGAAAATCTCACACACCTCAAGGCAACTAAACTCATGAGCCACAAGTGCTGAAGCCCTGGGCCTGAGAGCACATGCTCCACAAGAGAAGCCATTGCAGTGAGAGCCCACACATCATAACTAGAGAGTAGACCCTATTCTCCACAACCAGAGAAAGCCCACGCACTACAAGGGAAACCCAGTGCAGCGACACACACAAAAAACTCACTCCTCCAAAATAAAATACTAAAACCAAAAACCAAAACAACTAAACCTGGTAAATCAACCCCCTCCTTTTTTGCCTTCCAAATATGTGCAGTATGCCCAAGTGCCAGCACAGTGCCAGGGGCTGATGGTAAGAGATGAATGCGGCTTGTAGTCTTTTTCCTCACAGGTGGTAGAGGTGGTAGCCCAGCCTGTGCCCAGTCCTGGGTCTCAGCTTTTTGAGGGTCGTTTCCTCCATCTGCTCTGTTTTATAAGAGCCACAGAGAGCTATTGGAATCTAACCCAAGACAGGGGCTCTCCCAATTTCTCTCTTCACAAGTGAATCCACACACTTGAAACTGGATTATTTTAAGTTTATTTAGCATCTAACTAATGGCAAGTGAACTCTGATTATGTTTTCTTCTGTTTTGATCCGGAGTACATTTCTGAGCATGGCAAATGTGAACAGATAATTTGGAGCAATGAGGGAATATTGGAAAAGGGGAGAGACCATTCTCCCTTTCTGAAAAATAGACATATTTAAAGTAGAAACAGATAGTTTTGTAATATTCTTTTAAAAATGCTTTAATATGGAGAAATTTAAACATGCTTTAGAGAGAATAGTGTAATAAACCCCTATGTGCCCTTCATCAACTTCAGCAATTATCAACTAATGGCCTAATCTAGTTTCAAACACAGCCCCTCTCCTGTATTATTTTGAAGGAAATTTGATATACTGTTTCATCTGTAAACGTTTCAACATGTAGTTCTAATAGATAAGGACTCCATTAAAAAAGTAGCCAGGACAACTCACCTAAATTAGCAATAATCCTTTATATAATTCATCATCTAGTCAGTATTTAAATTTCTAATTATCTCATAAGTTCATATGTGTATTTTTTATAGTTTGTTTGAATTAGAATTCAAATCATCTCCATGTATTCAATTGGTTACTTTGTTTCAAGTCTCTTTTATTCCTTAGATTCCCCCCACCACTCCCCCTTCCCCATTCCATATCCTTTTGTCTTTTATTACTCTTGCAGTCTGTTGAAAAACTTTGTCCAGTAGATTTTACTGATTGGATCCCTGGATGCTGTATAACAGAATTGTCCATTCTTTGTTTCCTGTAAATTAATAAATTAATAGTTGGATCTAGAAACTTTATCAGATTCAAGTTTCATTTTTCTCTCAAAATGACTTTGTAAGTAGACTAATCACTCTTTTTATCCCCCATGACATTCTTTTTTTTTAAATACTTGTGTGAATTTCTGCTGTACAGCAAAGTGATTCAGTTACACATATATGTACATTCTTTTTTAAATATTCTTTTCCATTATGATTTTTCATAGGATATTGAATATAGTTCCCTGTGCTATAGAGTAGGACCTTGTTGTTTAGCCTTTCTATATATAATAGTTCACATTTGCTAACAGCAACCTTTCACTCATCCTTCCCTCAACCCCCTTCCCCTTGGCAAGCACAAGTCTGTTTTTTATATCTGTAAGTCTCTTTCTGTTTCATAGATAAGTTTATTTGTGTCATATTTTAGACTCCACTTAAAAGTGATTATTGTTGTTATTCAGTCACTGTGTCATGTCCTACTCTTTGTGACCCCATGGACTGCAGCACACCAGGCTCCCCTGTCCTTCACTGACTTATAAGTGATCATATGATATTTGTCTTTCTTTTCTTGACTTAACTTCACTTAGTATGATAACCTCTAGTTGTATCCATGTTTCTTCAAATAGCATTATTTTGTTCCTCTTTAATGGCTGAGTAGTATTCCATCGTGTCTTTGTACCACATCTTTATCTACTCATCCATCTGTCAGGGAACATTTATTTTATTTTATTTTAATTTTTACAAAAGCATATTTTAATTGACTGCATATTTCATTGAATAGCTTTACCATGGTTCAATTAACCAATATTCTCTTGTTGATTACTCTAATTTTTCCTATGATAATCAAAAAGATACATCTTTGTGCAATAAATATTTTTTCCACATTTAAAATTATTGACTTTTGCAAATAGTACCAAAAACAGATTTTCAGAAATGAAATTATTTGATCAATGAGTATGAATATTTACAGGACTTATGTGCATATCTTTTTTTTTTTTTTTTACTTTACAATATTGCATTGGTTTTGTCATACATTGACTTGAATCTGCCATGACTGTACATGTGTTCCCCATCCTGAACCCCCCTCCCACCTCCTTCCCCATCTCATCCCTCTGGGTCAGCCCAGTGCACCAGCCTTGAGCACCCTGTATCATGATCAAACCTGGACTGGCGATTCATTTCACATATGATATTTTACATGTTTCAATGCCATCTACCAAATCATCCCACCCTCACCCTCTCCCACAGAGTCCAAAAGACTATTCAATACATCTGTGTCTCTTTTGCGGTCTTACATACAGGGTTATCATTACCTTCTTTCTAAATTCCATATATGTGCATTAGTATACTGTATTGGTGCTTTTCTTTCTGGCTTACTTCACTCTGTATAATAGGCTCCAGTTTCATCCACCTCATTAGAACTGATTCAAATGTATTCTTTTTAATGGCTGAATAATACTCCATTGTGTATATGTACCACAGCTTTCTTATGCATCCATGCCCTGGCTATTATAAACAGTGCTGCGATGAACATTGGGCTACATATGTCTCTTTCAGTTCTGGTTTCCTCAGTGTGTATGCCCAGCAGTGGGATTGCTAGGTCATATGGCAGTTCTATTTCCAGTTTTTAAAGGAATCTCCACACTGTTCTCCATAGTGGCTGTACTAGTTTGCATTCCCACCAACAGTGTGAGAGGGTTCCTTTTTCTCCACACCCTCTCCAGCATTTATTGCCTGTAGACTTTTGGATAGCAGCCATTTTGTCAGGGAACATTTAGATTGTTTCCATGACTTGGCTATTATGAATAGTACTGTTATGAATATAGGGGTGTGTGTCTGTTTTTGCATTAGAGTTTTGTCTGGATGATGCCCTGGAAGGGGATTGCTAGATCATATGATAATTCTATTTTTAGATTTCTAAGGAACCTCCATACTGTTTTCCATAGTTGCTGCACCAACTTACATTCCCACCAACAGTGTAGGAGGGTTCCTTTTTCTCCACATCCTCTCCAGAATTTATTATTTATATACTTTTTAATGATGGTCAATCTGACTAGTGCGAGGTGGTGCCATCTTGTAGTTTTGATGTGCATTTCTCTAATAATTAGCAATGTTGACCATCTATCTGTATGTCTTCTTTGGAGAAATGTCTGTTTAGGTGTTTTGCCTATTTTTTTGATTGGGTTTTCTTTTTATTGTTTAATTATATAAGTTGTTTGTGTATTTTGGAAATTAAGCCCTTGTTTGTTGCGTTGTTTGCAAATATATTCTCCCATTTGGTAGGTTGTCTTTCTGTTTTGTTTATGGTTTCCTTTGCTGTGAAAAAGTGTCTAAGTTTAATTAGATCCCATTTAAAAATTTTTGTTTTTATTTCTGTTGCTCTGGGGGACTGGCTTAAGAAAATGTTGGTATGATAACTGTTTTGCTATGATCTCTTCTAGGAGTTTTATGGTGTCATGTCTTATGTTTAAGTCTTTAACCATTTTGAGTTTATTTTTGTGCATGGTGTGAGGATGTGTTCTAACTTGGTTGATTTAAATGTGGTTGTCTGACTTTCACAAAACCACTTGCTGCAGAGACTTTCTTTTTCCTATTGTGTATACTTACCTCCTTTGCCAAAGATTAATTGGCTGTAGGTGGTTGTTCAGTTGCCCAGTTGTCTGACATTCAACTCTTTGCAATCCCATGGACTGCAGCATGCCAGTCTTCTCTTTCCCTTACCATCTCCCAAAGTTTTCCCAAGTTTATATCCACTGTATCAGTGATGCCATCCAGCCGTCTCATCCTTTGACACCCTCTTCTCCTTCTGCCCTCAATCCTTCCCAGCATCAGGAACTTTTCCAGTGAGTCAGCTGTTTGCATCAGGTGATCAAAGTACTGGAGCTTTACTTCAGCATCAGTCCTTCCAATGAGTATTCAGGGTTGATTTCCTTTAAGATTGGCTGGTTTGATCTCCTTGCTGTCCAGGGGACTCTCAGGAGTCTTCTCCAGCACTGCAGTTTGAAGGCATCAATTCTTTGGTGCTCTGCCATCCTCACAGTCCAACTTTCACAAACGTATGGGACCACTGGGAAGACCATAGCCTTGACTATACAGACCTTTGTAGGCAGAATGATGTATCTGCTTTTTAATACACTGTCTAGATTTGTCATAGCTTTCCTGCCAAGAAGCAGTTGTCTTTTAATTTCATGGCTGCATTCACCATCCGCAGTGGTTTTGGAGCCCAAGAAGAGGAAATCTTTCACTGCTTCCACTTTTTCCTCTTCTATTTGCCATCAAGTAAAACCTGCCTCTTGAGAAATCTGTATGCAGGTCAGGAAGCAACAGTTAGAACTGGACATGGAACAACAGACTGGTTCCAAATAGGAAAAGGAGTACGTCAAGGCTGTATATTGTCACCCTGGTTATTTAACTTATAGGCAGAGTACATCATGAGAAACGCTGGACTGGAAGAAACACAAGCTGGAATCAAGATTGCTGGGAGAAATATCAATAACTTCAGATATGCAGATGACACCACCCTTATGGCAGAAAGTGAAGAGGAACTAAAAAGCCTCATGATGAAAGTGAAAGAGGAGAGTGAAAAAGTTGGCTTAAAGCTCAACATTCAGAAAACGAAGATCATGGCATCTGGTCCCATCACTTCATGGCAAATAGATGGGGAAACAGTAGAAACAGTGTCAGACTTTATTTTTTTGGGTTCCAAAATCACTGCAGATAGTGACTGCAGCCATGAAATTAAAAGATGCTTACTCCTTAGAAGAAAAGTTATGACCAACCTAGATAGTATATTCAAAAGCAGAGACATTACTTTGCCGACTAAGGTCCATCTAGTCAAGGCTATGGTTTTTCCTGTGGTCATGTATGGATGTGAGAGTTGGACTGTGAAGATGGCTGAGCGCCAAAGAATTGATGCTTTTGAACTGTGGTGTTGGAGAAGACTCTTGAGAGTCCCTTGGACTGCAAGGAGATCCAACCAGTCCATTCTGAAGGAGATCAACCCTGGGATTTCTTTGGAAGGAATGNATGGTTTTTCCAGTAGTCATGTATGGATGTGAGAGTTGGACTGTGAAGAAGGCTGAGCACCGAAAATTGATGCTTTTGAACTGTGGTGTTGGAGAAGACTCTTGAGAGTCCCTTGGACTGCAAGGAGATCCAACCAGTCCATTCTGAAGGAGATCAACCCTGGGATTTCTTTGGAAGGAATGATGCTAAAGCTGAAGCTCCAGTACTTTGGTCACCTCATGCGAAGAGTTGACTCATTGGAAAAGACCCTGATTCTGGGAGGGATTGGGGGCAGGAGGAGAAGGGGACGACCGAGGATGAGATGGCTGGATGGCATCACGGACTCAATGGACGTGAGTCTGGGTGAACTCCGGGAGTTGGTGATGGACAGGGAGGCCTGGCGTGCTTCGAATCATGGGGTTGCAAAGAGTCGGACACGACTGAGCGACTGAACTGAATGGGGCCGGATGCCATGATCTTAGTTTTTTAATATTTAGCTTTTAGCTGGCTCTTTCACTCTTCTCCTTCACTCTCATCAAGAGGTTCTTTAGTTCCTCTTTGCTTTCAGCCATTAGAGTGGTATCACCTGCATATCTGAGGTTGTTGATGTTTCTCCTGCCTTTCTTGATTTCAACTTGTAATTCATCCAGCCTAGCATTTCTCAGGATGTGCTCAGCATATAGACTAAGTAAGCAGAATGACAACAGGCAGCTCTGTTGTACTCCTTTCTCAATCCTAAACCAATCAGTTGTTCCATACAGGATTCTAACTGTTGCTTTTTGACCCACTTACAGGTTTCTCAGGAGACAGGTAAGATGGTCTGGTATTCCCATCTCTTTAAGAGCTTTCCACAGTTTGTCCTGATCCACACAATCAAAGGCTTTAGTGTAGTCAATGAAACAGAGGTAGATGTTTTTCTGGAATTCCCTTGCTTTCTCTATGATCCAGTGACTGTGGCAATTTGAGCTCTGGTTCTACTTTTTCTAAACCCAGCTTGGATGTCTGGAAATTCTTGATTTGCATAATGCTGAAGCCTAGCATGCAAGATTTTAAGCATGACCTTACTAGCATGGGAGATGAGTGCAATTTTCTGGTGGTTTGAACATTCTTTAGTTCTGCTCTTCTTGGTAATTCAGATGAGGATTGACCTTTTCCAGTCCTATGGCCACTGCTGGGTCTTTCAGATTGCTGACATATTGCTTGCAACACCCTGATAGCATCATCTTTTAGGGTTTTGAATAGCTGTACTGGATTTCCATCACATCCACTTATTGACAGCAGTGTTTCCTAAGGCCCACTTGACCTCATACTCCAGAATGTCTGGCTCTGGATGATTGAGCACACAATTGTAGCATCCAGTTCATTAAGGTCTTTTTTTGTGCAGTTCTTTGTATTCTTTCCATTTCTTCTTGATCTCTTCTGTTTCTACTAGGTCTCTACTGTTTTTGACCTTTATTGTGCCCATCTTTGGGTGAAATGTTCCCTTGATATTTCCAACTCTCCTGATGAGATCTCTAGTCTTTCCCCTTCTGTTTTTTCCTTAATTTTTTATGCATTGTTCATTGAAGAAGATCTTCTTGTCTTTCCTTGCTATTCTTTGGAACTCTGTGTTTAGTTGAGTGTATCTTTCCCTTTCTCCCCTGCTTTTTGCAAGGTATGTTGGTTTACTTCTGAGCACTGTATTCTGTTCCATTGATCCATGTGTCAATTTTTGTACCATACCATTTAATTACTATAGCCTTGAAGTATTATCTGAAGCCTGAGAGGGTTAGGCGTCTTGTATTGTTTTTTTTCTTCAGGATTGCTTTGGCAATTCTGGGTCTTTTATGGTTACATATAAATTTTAGGATTCTTTTTTTCTGGTTCTGTGAAAAATGTCATGGATAATTGCATAGGGATCACATTAAATCTGTAGATTGCTTTGAGCAGTGTGGCCATTTTAGCAATATTAATTCTTCTAGGAGATGGGATATCTTTCATTTCTTTGAGTCATACTTAGTTTCCTTTATTAATGTTTTCTAGTTCTTAGCATGTAAATTTTTCACTTTCTTGGTTAGGTTTATTCCTAAATATTTTATTTTGTGGAGTGCTATTGTTATTTTAAAAGGTTTTTTTTTTTTTTACATTCCCTTTCTGATATTTCATTGTTAGTGTTGAGAAATGCAACAGATTCTGTATGTTAACCTTGTATCCTGCTACCTTGCTGAATTCATTTAAAAGTTCTAGTAGATTTTGCATGGAGTCTTTAGGGTTTATATATCAGTCAGTTCAGTTCAGTTCAGTCGCTCAGTCGTGTCCGACTCTTTGCGACCCCATGAATCGCAGCACGCCAGGCCTCCCTGTCCATCACCAACTCCCGCAGTTCACCCAGACTCACGTCCATTGAGTCCGTGATGCCATCCAGCCATCTCATCCTCGGTCGTCCCCTTCTCCTCCTGCCCCCAATCCCTCCCAGCATCAGGGTCTTTTCCAATGAGTCAACTCTTCGCATAAGGTGGCCAAAGTACTGGAGCTTGTTTCAGCATCATTCCTTCCAAAGAAATCCCAGGGTTGATCTCCTTCAGAATGGACTGGTTGGATCTCCTTGCAGTCCAAGGGACTCTCAAGAGTCTTCTCCAACACCACAGTGAAAAAGCATCAATTCTTCTGCGCTCAGCCTTCTTCACAGTCCAACTCTTACATCCATACATGACCACAGGAAAAACCATAGCCTTGACTAGACTGACCTTAGTCGGCAAAGCAATGTCTCTGCTTTTGAATATACTATCTAGGTTGGTCATAACTTTTCTTCCAAGGAGTAAGTGCCTTTTAATTTCATGGCTGCAGTCACCATCTACAGTGATTTTGGAGCCCAGAAAAATAAAGTCAGACACTGTTTCTACTGTTTCCCCATCTATTTCCCATGAAGTGATGAGGCCAGATGCCATGATCTTCGTTTTCTGAATGTTGAGCTTTAAGCCAACTTTTTCACTCTCCTCTCTCACTTTCAACAAGAGGCTTCTTACATCCATACATGACCACAGGAAAAACCATAGCCTTGACTAGACTGACCTTAGTCGGCAAAGCAATGTCTCTGCTTTTGAATATACTATCTAGGTTGGTCATAACTTTTCTTCCAAGGAGTAAGTGCCTTTTAATTTCATGGCTGCAGTCACCATCTACAGTGATTTTGGAGCCCAGAAAAATAAAGTCAGACACTGTTTCTACTGTTTCCCCATCTATTTCCCATGAAGTGATGAGGCCAGATGCCATGATCTTCGTTTTCTGAATGTTGAGCTTTAAGCCAACTTTTTCACTCTCCTCTCTCACTTTCAACAAGAGGCTCTTTAGCTCCTCTTCACTTTCTGCCATAAGGGTGGTGTCATCTGCATATCTGAGGTTATTGGTATTTCTCCCAGCAATCTTGATTCCAGCTTGTGTTTCTTCCAGTCCAGCGTTTCTCATGATGTACTCTGATAAAAGTTAAACAAGCAGGGTGACAATATACAGCCTTGACATACTCCTTTTCCTATTTGGAACCAGTCTGCTGTTCCATGTCCAGTTCTAACTGTTGCTTCCTGACCTGCATACAGATTTCTCAAGAGGCAGGTCAGGTATATAATATTATATAACCAGCATATAATGACAATTTTACTTCTTCCTTTACAATTTGGATATCTTTTATTTCTTTTTATTGTCTGATTGGTATAACTAGGACTTCCAATACTACTTTAAATAGAAGAGTTCAGAGTGGGCATTCTTGTCTTGTTCCAGATTTTAGTGGGAAGACTTTCAACTTTTCACCGTTGAGTATTATATTGGCTGTGGGTTTGTCATAAATAGCTTTTATTATGTTAAGTTAATACCTACTATAGTAAAAGTTTTTTTTTTTATCATGAATGGATGTTGAATTTTTTCAAAAACTTTTTCTGCATCTATTGAGATGATCATGTGGTTTTCCTCTTTTCTTTTTTTTTTGATGTGGTGTATCACCTTTTTTGATTTGTGTATGTTAAAGCATTCTTGTGAACTTAGGAAGAATTCCACTTGGTCATTGTGTGTGATCTTTTCGGGTGTATTGTTGAATTTGGTTTGCTAATATTTCATTGTGAATTTTTGCATCTAAACTCATCAAAGATATTGGCCTATAATTTTCTTTTTTGGTGGTATTTTTGTCTGATTTTGGTTTCACAGTGATAGTAGCTTTGTAGACTCTTATTTGAGAGTGTTTTCTTCTCTTTAGTCTTTTGGAAGAGTTTGAGAAGGATTGGTATAAGTTATTCTTTGTATGTTCAGTAGAATTCTCCTGTGAAGGCATATGGTCCTGGACTTTTGTTTGTAGGAAGTTTTTCTCTTTTTATTACAGATTCTATTTCACTTCTATTATCAGTCTCTTCAAGTTATCTACATCTTTGTGATTCAGTTTTGATGGACTGTATGTTTCTAGAAGCAAAACATGTCCATTTCTTCTAGGTTGTCCAATTTTTGGCTTTAATTGTCATAGTATTCTCTTATAGTTTTTTGTCTTTCTGTGGTATCAGGTGTGATTGCTCTTCTTTCATTTCTTATTTTTATACTTCTTCTCTTCTTCTTGGTGGGCCTGGCCAGAGGTTTGTCAACTTTGTTTGCCCTTTCAAAGAATCAGCTCTTGACCTTATTTTTTTTTCTATTGTTTTTTAAGTCTCTATTTTATTTCTTCTCTGATTTTATTATTTTGTTTCTTCTGCTGAGTTTATATTTTGTTTATTCTTCTTTTTCTAATTCTTTTAGGTAGAAGATTAGATTGTTTGAGATTTTTCTTGTTTCTTAAAGAAAGCCTGTGTTGCTATGAGTTTCCTTCTAAGAGCTGCTTTTGCTGCATTCTATAGATTTTGTATGGTGGTGTTTAAATTGACACTTGTCTCAAGGTATTTTTAAAATTTTCTCTTTGATTTCACATTCTTGATCCACTGGTTTTTTAGTAGCATGTTGTTTACTTTCCATGTAATTTGTTTTATCTTTTCTTTTTCTGTTATTGATTTCTAGTTTCATGCATAAAAGATGCTGGAAATAAGCTCTATGCTCTTAAATTTGTGGAGGCTTGTTTTGTGCCCTAGTATGTGATCAATCCTAGAGAATATTCCATGTACAGTTGAAAGGAATGTATATTCTGGTTTTTTTTTTTTTTTTTTTTTGAGGTAATGTCTGCAGTTATACCCACCCTGTGGTCATGGCCATCAAATATATCTCAGACTTTTGCAATGTCCCCTAGGGAGAGGAGGGAAACATTCCTCTTGTGAGAACCACATTTAACATTCTTAAATGTTATCTGTCCACAACCTTCCATTTCTCAAGTGCTAATCAACTGAATGGCTTAGGCCATTCACTACACCTATTGTATTAGTTTCCTATTGCTACTGTGACAAATTACTGCAGAAATAGCTTAAAACAATACAGATTTGTTTTTTTATAATTCCAAGGGCCAAAAGTCTGAACTGAGTTTCACTAGCCTAAAATCAAGGTGTTAACATGGCTGTATTTTTTTAGAGCATCTAGGATAGAGTCTGTTCCCTTGCATTTTCCAGCTTCTAGAGGCTGTCCGAATTCATTGGCTCATGCCCCTTTCTTATCTTCAAAGTCAACAGGCTAGTCACATCTTCTAACCTTTCTCTGTCTCTTGGACTCTCTGCTGCTGCTAAGTCACTTCAGTCGTGTCCGACTCGTGTGACCCCATAGATGGCAGCCCATCAGACTCCACCATCCCTGGGATTCTTCAGGCAAGAACGCTGGAGTGGGTTGCCATTTCCTTCTCCAATGCATGAAAGTGAAAAGTGAGTGAAGTCTCTCAGTCGTGTCCAACTCTTAGCGACCCCATGGACTCTCTAGTACCCCTTTTATAAGATCACTTGGAATTACATTGGGTTTACCGGAATTATTCAGAATAAGCCATCATTTTAAAAAATTTAAACTTAATCAGGGTTACAAAGTCCCTTTTGTCCCACAAGGTAATATATTAACAGGTTCCAAAGATTGGGACATAAACATCTTTTGGGAGCTGTTGTTTTGCTATAATGTCCATATAACTGAGAGTCAGAAAGAATGGAAAGTTTTCAGGAGGTTTACAAAGAGTGATTTTAATAGAAAAGACACCGAAAGTGTCTAGAATGTAGAAACATTGCATGATTTAGTCACAGTATGCTGACTAAGCCTCCCTGCTGCTGGTGTGAACATACAAAAGGCTGTGTAAATGTCAACCCTCTAGTTCTCCCTAGAACAGGCTGAATTCTTAACTGCTATTAAAAAAAAGAGAGAGATGAATATAAAATGGTAAAAATAGATTTTATTTAGAAAAATTATTGCAATAGGAGAAAAAGATCTAGGTATAAAACAGCTCATTTCAAAACAGAAGGACAAGTGGGAAGGAGAAAAGTAGGGGTCAGTGGATGGAAAGTTTTAAGAGGAAACATTAAGGGTAAGGGGGGGCGGTGGTTCTGGCTAAAGTGACCTAACAGGATTCTTGCTGAAGGCAGACTAGGATGACCAGACATCACATGGAGGATGAAAACCCAATTGAGGGTGATCACATATGGAGGATGGGGGTTTCTGGCTAACCTGACTTAGCAGGATTCTTGCATTTTAGCAAGACAGACAGACAGACAGACATGTAGTCTGAGCAGAGTTTGGTCAAGGAGAGAATCTATAAAGAACTCTCTCTTTCTTATTTTTTCCCTGCCTAGTTACACTATTACTGGCCCCTAACTGAATGTGTCCCAACAGATTCAGTGATTTTCTTTCCAAATCTGCTCCTTTTTTCCCTCCTCACTAGTTCTATGAGTGACACTAAAGTCCTCCCAGATTTCAACCTCTTCCTTTACTTTATTTCACACATCAGTTATTTGCCAAGTCCTCAGGATTCTATTTCAGTGAGAGCTTTAAAATTTATCCTTTCTTCTCTTTCCCCACCACCTTTCTCTTATTTCAGGCCTTCAGATTTTTTTCTTGGATTATGTAATAGTCCTCCTAAATTACCTCTTAGCCAGTCTCCATTATTTCAGTTTTTCCTCCTTCAGTTTTTCTCTCAGTGATAACTATAGCTATTCTTACAGAACACTCAATTTTTATAATCTCATTAATCCTTGTAACCATTCTTTGAACAGAGTTGAGCCAAGGGATGGGCCAGAAGGGCATAAGTTTGAAATCACAGCCTATAAGGGATAATTGAATTCACCAGGAACTCCTATGGAAGGGTCCAAACATAGTTCAAAGAGAGGAGAACACTCATATTAACTACAGGGTGTTGTTTGACTGCCTGGAACTTTGAAATTGCTTGAGACAGTAGAAGAAAGGCAGGGGTCTCTACCTGACTCAGTGCTCAGCTTGTCTTTTAAAAATTTTGAATCCATATTTAAAGAATATCAGATAGAAGGGACATCACATTATTGCATGCCTGCGGATCCTCCTTTCTGGTCCCATTTTACAGATGAGGTAACTGAATTACTGGGATTCAGGAATTTAAATAATTTGCCCAAGATCACATAAGCAGGAAATGATAGAATAGTAATTTTTTCATAGGATTCCAAAGTTTATGTTCTTTTCATTCCATGATATTGCTTCACTTGTGTTGTAACTTAATTTTTCACTCTTTGTATCTACAAGGTTCCAGTAAAATAAGACCTCTCACTCATCTTTGCTGGATTTGAACTTTCCTACCTTTCTTTTTGTGTGTGGGTTTCTCTGCCTCGTGGTACAGCCTGGAACCCATCTTCATCTTTGCAAATCCTATCCTCCTTGCAAAGCTAGCAACAATACCATTGTTTCTAGGAAGCTATCAGAAAGACCCCCACCTGGAAGTGATAGGTTCTTCTAATGAACTGTAGTAGTCCATATCATGTTTATGGTTGTTTCAACTTTGTACATTTTATTAGAGATATTTATGTATAGGTCTTCTCTTTGCAAGCAGGAGAAGATAGGTCTGTGAGTAATTCCTCTTGGTACCTCTCACAGAGTCTTGTCCATAGAAGGCTCCCCAAAAAGGAACACATACAAGACGATTCAATCAGAATTGTTTCTCTCTAATTGTCAAAGATTTGGTAAAATATAACATTAAAGCCAGAGACCTGACAGACAGATGTAATATTGTTTTACTCTGATTCTGTGCCTTTGTACAAATTATTTCTTCTCCATCATTTGTGGGATATTCCCCTTCCTAACCCAGATGCATTTAGTAATTCATAGCTTCCACTTTCTTCAAGACTTGGGTCAAAGCCTGCTGCTGCTGCTGCTGCTGCTGCTGCTAAGTCGCTTCAGTCATGTCCGACTCTGTGCGACCCCATAGACGGAACCCCACCAGGCTTCCCCCTCCCTGGGATTCTCCAAGCAAGAACACTGGGGTGGGTTGCCATTTCCTTCTCCAGTGCATGAAAGTAAAAAGTAAAAGTGAAGTCACTCAGTCGTATCCGACTCTTAGCGACCCCATGGATTGCAGCCTACCAGGCTTCTCTTTCCATGGGATCCCCCAGTCAAGAGTACCTGAGTCGGGTGCCATTACCTAAGCCTAGCCCTTCACATAAGACTTTTCTCCTGAGTCCAGGCTTCTGTGGTTGCTCTTTTCCCATGGTTACAGTGAACCCACACAGATCAGCCCTTGCTAAACAATCATTGATTATCATCTTCAAACATTAAACTGTTACTGAGTGCTTGGCCTATAAAAGGCTGTGTGCTATAGTAGAAGCCAGGGAAAGCTTTGCAAGGAGGTGGGATTCAAGTGAGGTCTTGAAAGCTGTGTTTTCATTAAAGAGGTAGAATGGAAGGGGAAATAAAATTATGCATAATATTGAAATTCAGTTCCTGTTCTTTCTGTTAGTGGCTGTGATCTTGAGAAAAATCATTTATGTCTTTGGGAATCAGTTTCCTCATCTTTATGGTGGGATAATAAAATCTATGTTAGGATGGATATGAGGGTTAATGTGAAAGACCATGTATTGATTAGGTCTCTTTTGGTTGCAAGTGATATTATACAGTTAAGATACAACATGCAACAACATCTTCAGTGGTCAGTATGTGAAGCAGACAAAACTTTCTCCATGTCACCAAATCTCCATCTTGTGGTAGTCACCCTCTTACTCAGGTTGGCTAAAGATGCGAGAGGTCTTCTTTCTTCAGAGGACCTTTGTTGGGTGTATATATTTCTAGTAACTACATGTTGCTCAATAATTGACTGGTTTCCCAAGGCAGAGGGGAACTGAAGTGTTTCCACTTCCCCTGCACACATTTGGCTGCTTTAAGTCTGTGTCTGCTTAGTGTTCCTTTTTTTACCTGGAATGATCCATCTTCCCAGCTTTAGCCTGGCCAGCTCTCACTGCCCCAGTAAGAGGCAGCTGTGGTGTCACTCTAGGACATTTCCCTGACCCCTGTTTGACCTCCTCGACTGGCTTTGGTTCCCTTTGTCTGTGCTTCCCTGCTGCACTGGGCATCACTCTTTCACCGCAGTTATCACATTGTACTATAAAGACCTGCCTCTCTTATCAAATTCCTCAGCCTTTGAAAACTGGCACATAGCACTCATTTGCTAAATGGCTATTGAATGAATGAGTGGATTTTCTTCATTCTCTCTCAATCTTACCTTTTTTTTTTTTGCCTCTGGCTCCACCATTCCTTCTGTCCCTTTCTGCATTGTTTATGACTTACTAGTTATAAAACCACTTCCTGATCTAACCATCAATTTTGTCCCTAGGTATTGAAACTAGCTCACATCTACTGAGCACTTATTCTTTGCCTGGCACTGTTTTAAGCATTTTATGGGTATAAATGCCTTTAAATGTTTGCTTGTTGTCAAATGTTCCCACTAGAAAATGAAAGTTGCTCAGTTGTGTCTGCCTCTTTGTGACCCCATGGACTGTATAGTCCATGGTATTCTCGAGGCCAGAATACCGGAGTGGGTAGCCTTTCCCTTCTCTAGGCGATCTTCCTCACTCAGGAATTGAACCCAGGTCTCCTGCATTGCAGGCAGATTCTTTACCTGCTGAGCCACAAGGGAAGACCAAGAATACTGGAGTGGATAGCCTATCCCTTCTCCAGAGGATCTTCCTAACCCAGGAATCAAACCAGGATCTCCTGCATTGTAGACAGATTCTTTTCCACTAGAAGTTAGCCTTAACCTTTGATGTTCTGTCCTGTTATAGTCTCACCATAGCACAACAAATTGTGTAGTAATGCACAAGCTTAGTAAATCTGTTATCATTAGGCACTTAAAGATATGACTAGAAAAAACAGAAATGAGAAGTGTTGAACATGTGGTATCCTATAGTGCAGTAACACCAGAGTTTTTATGTTTAGGTTTCGGTCTAAATTGCTATATTATGTTTTAGGTAATATAAGCCAGATGCACAAGTTGGGTTTGGCTATTGTATTTAAATTTCAGTTTCCCAGAGACAGAAAGAATTATAGAAACATAAATATCAGTGTGAGAAAAATGAGGTGATTGTTATTGTTTTTCTAAAGAGGTAAATTAGCTGGGGTCTCTATTGTCCCATTGATCTATATGTCTGCTTTTATGCCAGTTCCACACTGTTTTGATTACTATAGCTTTGTAATATAACTTGAAATCAGGAAGCCTGATGCCTCAGCTTTGTTTTTCATTCTCAAGATTGCTTCACTGTTTGAGGTTTTACACATTTTTGGATTACATTTTCTAATTCTATGAAAAATATCATCACAATTTTGGAAGAGATTGGGTTAAATCTGTAGATCACTTTGGTCAGCACAGAAATTTTGATAGTATTACTTCCTCCAATCCATAAGCATAGAGTACCTTTTATGTAATTGTGCTTTAAATTTCTTTCACCAATATCTTATAGTTTTCATGAGAGATCTTTCACTTCCTTGGTTATTTTATTATTTTTTATGCAGTTTTAATGGGATTATTTTCTTAATTTCTCTTCCCTTTAGTTTGTTAATAGTGTATACAAGCACAATTGGTTTTTCTTAATTAAGAAACAAGAAAATTTATTAACTTAATCTATATTTTTAATTGCATCCTAAAACTTCACTGAATTTATTAGTCTCATAATTTTTTTGTTGAAGTATTTAGGATTTGCTCTATATAATATCATGTCATCTGCAAATAATGACGGTTTTACTTCATTCTTTCTAATTTGGATATCCTTTTTCTTGTCTGATTGCTCTGGCTAGAACTTCCAGTGCTAGATTAAAAAAAGTGGCAAGAGTAGGCATTCTTGTCTTTTTCCTGATCATAGAGAAAAAGCTTTCAGCTTTCCCCATTGAGTATGTTAGTTATGGCTTGTCATATATGGCCTTTGTGTTGTATATACTCATTTGTTGAGAGGGTTTGTTTTTTTTTTAATCATGAAAGGATATGGAATTTTTCAGATACTTTTTTTGCACTGTTTGAGATGATCTTATGATTTTTATCCTTCATCTTCTTAATGGTTGTATCACATTGATTGATTGTGAATGTTGAACCTTCCTTGCATCTCTGGAATAAATCCCACTTGGTCATGGTGTTTGATCCTTTTGGTGTACTGTTGAATTATATTTACTAATGTTTTGTTGAGAATTTTTGCATCTATGTTAGCTGGGGATATTAGCCTATAATTTTCCTTTCTTGTGGTATCCTTGTCTGGTTTTGGGATCAAGGTAATACTGGCCTTGTAAATGAGTCTGCATTTCCTCCTCTTCTTTTTTTGGAAAGAGTTTGGGAAGGATTGGTATTAATTCTTATTTAAATGTTTGTTAGAATTCACCATGAAGCCGTCTTTTCTTGAACCTTTTTTTTTGATTACTGATTCAAGCTCCTTGCCTCCTTAATAGTAATTGATCTGTTCAGATTTTCTAGTTCTTCTTGATTGAGTTTTGGCAGGTTGTATATTTTTAGGAATTTATCCATTTTCTCTAATTTGTCTAATTTGTGGGCAAATAGCTGTTCATAGTAGTCACTTATGCTCATTTGTACTATGTAATGGAACAACAGACTGGTTCCAAATAGAAAAAGGAGTACGTTAAGGCTATATATTGTCACCCTGCTTATTTAATTTCTATGCAGAGTACCTCATGAGAAACACTGGTCTAGAAGAAGCACAAGTTGAAATCAAGATTGCTGGGAGAAATATCAATAACCTCAGATATGCAGATGACACCACCCTTATGGCAGAAAGTGAAGAGGAACTAAAAAGCCTCTTGATGAAAGTGAAAGTGGAGAGTAAAAAGTTGGCCTAAAGCTCAACATTCAGAAAATGAAGACCATGGCATCTGGTCCCATCACTTCATGGGAAATAGATGGAGAAACAGTGGAAACAGTGTCAGACTTTATATTTGGGGCTCCAAAATCACTGCAGATGGTGCCTGCAGCCATGAAATTAAGAGATGCTTACTCCTTGGAAGGAAAGTTATGACCAACCTAGATAGCATATTGAAAAGCAGAGACATGACTTTGCTGACAAAGATCTGTCTAGTCAAGGCTATGGTTTTTCCAGTGGTCAGGTATGGATGTGAGAGTTGGACTGTGAAGAAAGCTGAGCCCTGAAGAATTGATGCTTTTGAACTGTGGTGTTGGAGAAGACTCTTGAGAGTCCTTTGGACTGCAAGGAGATCCAACCAGTCCATTCTGAAGGAGATCAACCCTGGGATTTCTTTGGAAGGAATGATGCTAAAGCTGAAACTCCAGTACTTTGGCCACCCATGTGAAGAGTTGACTCATTGGAAAAGACTCTGATGCTGGGAGGGATTGGGGGCAGGAGGAGAAGGGGACGACAGAGGATGAGATGGCTGGATGGCATCACTGACTCGATGGATGTGAGTCTGAGTGAACTCCAGGGGTTGGTGATGGACGGGGAGGCCTGGCGTGCTGTGATTCATGGGGTCGCAGAGAGTTTGGACACGACTGAGCAACTGAACTGAACTGAACTAATGTCAGTTGTAATGTCTTCTCTTCCATTTATAATTTTATTTATTCAAGCCCTCTCTTTTTCTTGTTGAGTCTAACTAAAACTGGCAATTTTGTTTTTGTTCTCAAAACCTACCCTTGAGTTTAATTGATTTCTTCTATTGTCTTTTTTAGTCTCTTTAATTTAGTTCCAATCTTATCTTTAATAGTTTATTCTTTGTACTAATTTTGGACTCAATTTGTTCTTTTTCAAGTTTCTTGAGGTGTATGTTTAGTTTTTTTTGAGATATTTCTTATTTCTTAATGTAGGCATTATTATTAAACCATAGCATATTGTGTAATATCCACATATTTGTGAGTTTCCCAGTTTTCCTCTTGTAATTGATTTTTAATTTCATTGTAGTTAGAAAAGTTACCTGATTTGATTTCAGTCTTCTTAAATTTATTAAGACTTGTTTTGTGGGCTAACATATGATCTTTCCTAGAGAATGATTAATGTGCAGTTGAGAGGAATTTGTAATCTGGTGCTGTTGAATGGAATTTTCTGTAAATGCCTGTTAAGTCTACCTTGCCTAATATGGTTTTAAGTCCCATGCTTTCATATTGATTTCAGTCTGCATGATCTACTCATTGTTGAAAGTGTGTATTGGATTCTCTGAGATCTATTTCTCCCTTTAGTTCTATTAATATTTATTTTAAATATTTAGTTGCTCCTATGTTGGAATCGTTAAGTATTTACAAATGTTACATCCTCTTGTTGGATTGATCCCTTTATCATTACATAATAACCTTCTTTGTCTCCTACTAGTCTTTGTCTAAAGTAGGTTTTGTCTGTTATAATATGCTACTCTTGCTTTGCTTTGGTGTCCATTTGCATAGAGTATCTTTTCCCAACCATTCACTCTCATTGTGTTTATGTATATTTAAAGCTAAAGTGGATCTCTTTAGGCAGTATATAGTGGAGTCTCTCTCTCTTTCTCTGTTATGGAAATTAAAATGGAGGAAGTCTTGTTTAGGCTTCAAAAGCAGGCAGGCAGACCTTTGACCTGCTTCTGACCTGCCTGGACACTGCCTGGATTCTATGCCTGCCTGCAAGCACAGCAAGTCAGGCAGACTTTAGATAAGAAAGAAGGGAATGGGTTTTGGCATTTTTGAGCCCCTGAGGGTCTGGCCAACCCTCTGGGGTATAAGAAAATCCTCTGATTTACAAGGTGAAACAAACAGCTTTGTAAAAGTTAAGAAAAACCAGAGCTGCATTTTTGCACAAAAACTGATGATAATAACACTTTACAGCCTGGGATTATAAGCAGAGCCCCTAAAATTGCAATTTGAAGTCTCACCCATGGGGTGGATGAACCGTCTGGGACCTTTTCCTAACTGGGACTCCAGCTTGCTGTTAATGAGAGTATTTCCAGCACTCTTCAAGACTAGATGTAGGTTGCCCCAATTTGGTGATGTATGTGCTTTTGTTTCTCTTTTCTCATCTTTTAATGACTGTATATTGAAATTAAGTCAAATGATCCTCTACTAAATATTGAAATTGTTTGGGGTGTGTGTGTGTGTGTGTGTGTGTGTGTGTGTGAGTGGTTTCTTTTGTTAGTGAATCCTTTGGACCTAAAATGAAAGTAAAACTTTTGGGAAAACACTCTCTTTCCCTCATTTCACATAGCTACTCTATGTATTCTGATTGGAGAATTTAATTTATTTATATTTAAAGTGATTAGTGATAGTTATGGACTTAAATTGCCAGTTTGTAGTGGTTTTCTGGTTACTTTGTAAGTCTTTTTTTCCCTTTCTTCTTCTCTTGCTCTCCTCCTTTGTAATTTGATGATTTCCTGAGTAATACGCTAGATTCCTTTCTCTATTTTGTGTATGTACTATGGGATTTCAATTTGTAGTACCATGAAGCTTACCTAAAACATATCTGTAACGATTTATTTTAGGGTGCTGCTGCTGCTAAGTCACTTCAGTCATGTCTGACTCTGTGCGACCCCATGGACGTCAGCCCACTGGGCTCCCCCGTCCCTGGGATTCTCCAGGCAAGAACACTGGAGTGGGTTGCCATTTCCTTCTCCAATGCGTGAAAGTGAAAAGTGAAAGTGTAATTGCTCACTTGTGTCTGACTCTTAGCGACCCCATGGACTGCAGCCTTCCAGGCTCCTCCATCCATGGGATTTTTTTTGCCATTGCCTTCTCCGTTATTTTAAGCTAGTAACAGTTTATTTTTGAACATGTACTAAAACCTCTCCCTTTTTACTGTCCCTCACACATTTTTCTTTGTTTTCAGTGTAACAATTTATTTTTTTAACTTTGTGTATCCATTAACAAATTATAGATATTTTTACTACTTGTGTCTTTTAACTTTTATAATAGATTTATAAGTGATTTATCCATTACCTTTACAACATTAGAATATTTTGAATTTCACTATATATTTAACTTTAGAGTTATACTTTCATGTTTTCCTATTACTAATTATCATCCTCTTGCTTCAGCCTGAGGAAGTCCTTTTAACATTTCTTGTAAGACTGGTCCAGTGGTGATGAAAACTTAGATTTTGCTTGTCTGGAAACTCTCTCTCATTCATTTCTGAAAGACAGCTTTTCTGGGTAGTATATTCTTGGTCAGCAAACTTTTCTTTCATCACTTTGACTATATTGTGGCACTCCCTTCTGGCCTGCAAAGTTTCTACTGAAAAATATGCTTGGTCTAATGGGAGTTCCCATGTACTTAACAGGTTATTTCTTTCTTGCTGCTTTTAAGATTTTCTTATTTTTTAACTTTTGAAAATTATGACATGTCTTAGTGTGGGTCTCTTTGGACCTTTTTTGCTATTGTCTGGGCTTTCTGGATTTGGCTACTATTTTTTCCCCAGGTTAGGAAAGTTTCAGCCATTATTTCTTTAAATATGTTTTCTTCCCCTTTCCCTTCTTTACTTCTGGGACCTCTGTGATGAATAGTTGATCTTCTTCATGGTATCTCCTAAGTCCCATTAAGCTATCTTTACTCTTTTTCATTCTTATTTTTCTCCCTTGTTTGGATGAATGCCACTGTCTTATTTTTGAGTTTGGTGATCCTTTCTTCTGCCTGATGTGGTCTGATGTTGAGTCCCTCTATTGAATATTTCAGTTCAATTACTGTATTTTTCAGCTCTGTGATTTGTTTGGTGCCTTTAAATATATTCTCTTTGTTGAAATCTCACTTGGTTTACGCACTGTTCTCTTGGCCTCAGTGGCCCTTGTTTTGAAATTTCTATCCAGTAAATCACTTATCTCCATTTCATTAAGATCTATTTCTGAAGTTTTGAC
Source organism: Aepyceros melampus (assembly GCA_006408695.1). Lineage (NCBI taxonomy): Eukaryota > Metazoa > Chordata > Mammalia > Artiodactyla > Bovidae > Aepyceros > Aepyceros melampus. Next base: position 21,627 of record SJXQ01000261.1, read on the forward strand.
TTGTTCGTTTATTTGGTACATAATCTTGTTTTCTTCATTTTCCTTGACTCTCTGTATTGATGTCTGTGCATCAGCTAAAACAACTGCCTTTACCGAGGTCTTGTGTAGGGAATGAACTTATCATTCAGCCTGGTCTGAGCTGTGGGTTGTTTCTCAAACCTTCATGATGTTGTTCAAGCTGTTCTCAGTGACTCCCAGTAGCTGAAGATATGTTGAGCTCCTTTTATATGTGGCTATTTTGTTAGTCACCCAATGTGTAGTAGTCACTCTGCTGATTTCTGGTTTTGTTTCAGAGGGAGTTGCCTCATGTGTACCTACAGGTTTGGTGTGTCCATGAGAGGAGGTGTGTTCAGGTGCCTTCTATGTGCCGTCTTGTACTGGAACCCTTTCCTAAAGAGGAATATGGTTAAATCAACTAACAGGAGTCTTGCTAAAGACAGCCAGGGTGATCAGACATTACCTCAGAATGCTGGAGGGTGAGGAATCTGATCAGATATTGATGGTGATCGGATGTTGAGAGTGGGGTTTCCGGTTAAACTGATTTATTAGCATTCTTGCTAAAACTAGATTTTACGGGACATTTACAGATGGGCCTAAAAAAAGTTTCAGGAGTCTGACTAAACTTTTGAATGTTTATTAGCATCATTAAAAAATATATATGTATGCTAGTCAGATTGATGTTTGTACTGTCATGTATTTCTTTTGGTTTCATTTTTAAATAGAGAGAAGGCATATTTAACTTTCTGAAGGAAATTTAGCATCTTAGGGAAATTACATGGTCATATTAACCCTGATAGTAGGCGCCTCTGACAAGGAAAAAAGACCTTTACCGCCACCTCATGGCCATATCATCTTACTGCAACATGTCTAAGAGCAGCCCTAGAGGAAAGTCAAGTGTTTGAACTTGCCAAATTCAGAGAACCCTAAGACCGTGTGGTGACAGTAAGAGCCGTGAACAACTGTGTCTTTACCCCCAGTTCCCTCTCTCCCAACACCTCAGGTTGAGAATTAGCGGCTAACTAGAGGAGGTGAAGAGGCAAAACAGGGGAAATAGTGAAGTCCATGCGCTCCTCCTCTGTACAGTGGGTTTCCAAGAATGAAGAGACAAACCGGAGAGGAAAGCTTTGCATCAAGTTGGGTGCTATTATTACTTTGGGCTGATCTTTTAAAGGCAAGACAGAGGACCTCGTTGTTTCACGCCTAAGAGTGGTTAGAAAATCCATGGTATTGTTCAGCTTTCATCCAAACGGCAGGAAAAACACATTCCAGATAGTGGGCCTGAAAGGACCAAGGAAAAAACAAGGGCTTTCTACTTGCATTCTGTTGCATGCAGCTCATTCAGTAAACACATGTCACAGGTGTGTCATGAGGGAAGAACCAGTGGGAAAAGAAGCATAGGGATGCTGCCAAAGGACAGGCCAACTGAATTGTGTTTGGATCCAGCTTTTCATCTTAAACGTGAACAAATTGAGGTTAAAATCAGAGGAGGATTGAGGCCAGGGTAACATTATCAGTGGAGTTAGAAGCCTATTTTTAAAAAAAATCTTAAAAAATCCTTCAGTCCGTTATAGCAGAGACATGAGGGGAGTCCACTCCGGCCCACCTGACCCGACTCTGGCCCGTAGCTGTTTTCCCTTGTCCTCTCTTCCTTTCCCCATGGATCTTTTGCAGGCACTGTAGAGAGCTGCGGACTTCCCAGGTGGTGCTAGCGGTAAAGAACCCACCTGCCAATGCAGGAGACGTAAGAGACGCGGGTTTGATCCCTGGGTCGGGAAGATCCCCTGGAAGAGGGCATGGCAACCCACTCCAATATTCTTGCCTGGAGAATCCCGTGGACAGAGGAGCCTGGTGAGCTACTAGTCCATAGGATCGCAAAGAGTCAGACACGACTGAAGTGACTTAGCACGCACGCATGCAGCAAGGTGTGGAAGCTGGTTCAATCAGTGTCTCTTCCCCAGCATTCATCCTTCTCTCTTTTCTATGAACTCTCTGTTTTCTGCCTCTGTAGCTGGAAATAATGCCTATCTTTGAATACTGCCTGGCAGTCGGCCCAGGCTCACACCCACTAATCTTCCCCTCCTCCTAGGGAGGCATTGATCTCTCTCTTCACATGGGAGGATCCTGAGAGCAGGGGCTGACTTGTCCATGGAACACCTGGAAGGGGCAGGGCTGCCTGGGAACTTGGGTCTCTGGTTTATGTTCAGGCCTCTTTCTGTTATATTTGCTGCCCTAGCCTCTCTACCCTCAGTTTCTGGCTTCCCATTTTGGACTGACGACTTTCTCAACTCTTTATTTTTTTCTTTTTTAGTGTGAAAGTTTTCAAGACGCCCACAAGTGGAAAATGCACTCCCCCCAGCCAAATAAATAAAACTTCGCCAGATTCTTAACAGCTGTGTGCATTGAAATGACTAATGAAAGATCCCTCTGCAGCCTGTGGAACTTTCACAGAAGGCATCGTCTCTGCTGCTCACCAGGACCAGGCCCTGAGTATTTGCATACTGGACGTCACTCCGAAAGCCCGCAACCACGGGATTTCTAGGATGTTAATAAGTAAGAATGCTGCTCTGGGCCTTGGAAGGTGCACTGTCTGAGCATCCATACTGCAGTGAGGAGGTGGAAGTGTTTCAGACCCTACCTGTCTCTTGTTGAGGGCCCTTCTCCTTGGAAGATGTCCGGATTCAGTTGTAGTTCCATCAGTGCCAAAGTATTGCCTGTCAGCTGTGGAATGAGCTGCTGGGAATACCTCGAGGAGGAAGTCAGGGCCCCTGCACACCTGAAGCTTGATACCTGGTTAAGGCAAATGAGACAAACACTTGGATAATTTCAGCTGGTAGAGTTGGTATAGAGGGGTGTTCTGGAAGCTCAGGAGAGGGGTGGTCAGGAAACACTTTCTGGAGCTTGTACTAACTGAGCAGAGTCTTTAGTATTTTTTAAAGAAGTGTTTTGCTTTTATATCTAGTTACTAAGGTATTACCTTTCATTGCAAATAAAACTTACAGAAAGAGGCTTCTTTAGAAAAAGTTCAGGGAGTGAAGAGGAAGAAGGAAAAGTAGATTAGTAGGATCTCTACTCAATTGGAGCATGTGGCTTTCTTCCTAGGAAGGATTTGTGTATGTGTGAGTGTGTGTGTGTAAAGGGGAGGAGTAGTGCCCAAAAGAGGGAGGTGAAGACTCTAGCTGGTGGGGGGTGGGGTCTTGTCCCTGTGGCCCTAAGCTCTATGCCATGATGCCAGTCTGAGTGAGAAATCAGTCGACCCCTTACTGGGGACCCACCCACTATGGGACCCTGGTTTTTTCCAACCTCTTTTTAGAGGTTTTGGTCTTAGCTATTACTGTCTTATAACTTCAGTCTCATCTCTGCCCACTCCCTCAAGTGGTTTATCAAGGTGCTTTGTTAACAAAATCAATCTCCTTGTTAGAACTATAGGACCAGGTTTAAGGTGTTAACAGTATTTAACCTGCTGCAAAGCCAGTAAGAGCTCACATTTATTGAGGATTTTATTTGTGCCAGCTTTGCTTCACAGCAACCTTATGTAGTTGATGTTTTATTATTTCCATTTTACAGATGAAGCAGTCAATTCTACTATTTGCTCAAGCTCCCTGGCTAATAGTCAGCAGAACCTGGCCTCAAATCTAGGTCTTGTGACTCCTAAGTCTGTGCTCATGAACACGAGACTCTCTAGCATTATTTTTCAAATGTTTGGCCACAAATGTTTTTTTAATCCTCTGCCCCTCATTGCTCAGAGCTATCATTTCCATCTCATGGATCACAATTTGGCAAATGCTGACCCAAGAAACTACCTTGCTCTGTCTGTAAAACAGAGATAATAACACAGCCTCAGTGTTTGCTCTTGTCTGTTTGCAGTCTCAGTGTTATGATGATTACAGAGGATTCAGAAACTGCGTGCTGAGGATACTCACCTTCCACCAGGAATGTGTGTGTTTTAAAAATAGCAGTCGTAATGCCCTGGATGAAATGACACAGTACTTTGATGACAGTGAAGGTTGTTGGTTGCTAGGCATGGAGACCTTCAGGCCCTGGGCCGGGGGAGTGGGGAGTGGGCACAGTCCCTTTGGTGGCCTCCTCTTCCTGCCCTCAGATTCCCTCCCATCCCTTTACAATGCTTTTGTTCCACAAACAGTGGTTCAGTTACCTGCCACCAGGGGCTGGCGCCTTGCTCTGTATCACACTACTGCCCCAGAACCCCTCTCCTGAAAATCTGACTGTGTCCTGAGCCCCAGCTGCAGGCCAGGCCCCTGTCAAAAACTGGTCAGACCACCCTCAGCCCTGCTGCTGCCACCCACCCAGTGGTCTGGCCTCTGTCTGCCCAGAGAACTATGCTGCCATTTCCCCACTACCCACCACACCCCAGTGACTACCCACTGCTTTTGGAGATAAAGATGAACCCAAAAGATGCCTGAGTTGGCTTCACCCGCTGGATGTAAATTTGGGTAGCACACCAACCCCCAAAGGGGCCACTCCGACAGCCTTGTTTGTTCTCTACCTGCCCCCGTTGGACTGCTGTGGGTACGTGTGCCTTGCAGCCAAATCGTGACAGTGACATCTATTCTCTCCTATGTACCAGTTTTACACAAGTCACTCTTCTTTCAAAATTTCAGCAGGCCTGCAGATGTGCACAATTGGAAAAAGTCTACTGAGAAGGAACAAACAAAAACATGCACTCTGCCCAGGTCCTTCATTTTACGTGGAAAAAGCATTTACATTCTTTTTGATGTTATAAAGCACTACTAAAAAAAAAAAATCTTTTTACGTATTTTTCTCCTTGCACCTGTGAGGGAGCCATTACACTCATTTCACACATGGAAAGGATCAGCGTGGTTCAGTGTCATACAACTAAAAGTAGCAAAACCAGGGCCAGAGCAGTCATCCTGTGTTTGTTCGTCTGCCAAATGCTGCCTCTTAGATCTGGGCTTCTCAGGCCCAGCCCAGGGCTGGGGGACCTTCAAGGTTGGAGCCCTTTGTATCTGGAGTGGCCCAAAGTGGCAGTGTAAGGTGGTTCCCTTTAATTTTGACATGTGCCAGGCACCCCTGTTTTCTCCCCTTTGTTCTCCTCCCTCCTTCTGTTCCAAGTTGATCCTACCTGCCACTCTTCATAGGTATCAAGGTGCTTTTGATTTTTCTCTGTAGCTGGTTCCTGGGGTTCTTTGCTGTCATTTATCTACCTGCGCATTGCTCACCTCTTGAGAAGCCCCTAGTTGGGCCACTTGCTAAGTTCCATGGAGATATGTAAAGAGAAATGTGAGATGTAGGCCTCACCCCTAGTAAACTGTTGAAAAAAAATTATCCTGAGATTTAAAATGGCAAGGAAGACTTTAAGTTTACTGCAATAGTGAGAGAGATTGAATTCAACTTTTTAATGTAACAGTGGGGACTTATAGCCAAAGGGCAGGTGTGGGAATAGATGGACAGTTATTGAGAAACTTGGTTAAATGCCACAGGTAGAAGAACTAGCTTTTGTTGTTCAGTCTCTTAGTCATGTCCAACTCTTTGAGACACATGGACTGCAGCATGCCAGGCCTCTCTGTCTCTCACCATCTCCTGGAGTTTGCCCAAAGTTCATATCCATTACATTGGTGGTGCTATCCAACCATTCCATTCTCTGTCAACCTCTTCCTCTGCCTTCAGTCTTTATTGGATATAAAAGGTGAGCTGATTCTTGATTGCTGGCTTAGTGGATTCTTTGCTAAAACTGGACTCAGCAGGCTGAAGGAGGCTTGGTACAGTGGCTCTGAAGGAACCTGACTGTTCTGTCAGAGACAGTTTTTGTCAGCATTCACAAAGTAGTGTGAGAGTAAGGCCCTGAACATTGGACCCAGAATGATGAGATTCAGGGAAAAACAGTGTGCCAGCCATGGATACAGCTGGAGCTTGGAGAGGCGCCAGTGGGTGGATTTGGGCTATTCCAGTCACTGACTTCAGGGCTGAAGGTTGGACAGGAACACTGATGTCATCCCATGTTTGTTCATTTCTTACTACTCTGTGTCAACCACATACTCTTCATCTGGTGCTTTGCAAGCTTGTGTTTCTAGGATTTGATACTTTCTGCTGCTGCTTCTGCTAAGTCACTTCAGTCATGTCTGACTCTGTGCGACCCCATAGATGGCAGCCCACCAGGCTCCCCCATCCCTGGGATTCTCTAGGCAAGAATATTAGAGTGGGTTGCCATTTCCTTCTCCAATGCATGAAAGTGAAAAGTCAAAGTGAAGTTGCTCAGTCGTGTCTGACTCTTAGCGACCCCATGGACTGCAGCCTACCAGTCTCCCCCATCCATGGGATTTTCCAGGCAAGAGTACTGGAGTGAGGTGCCATTGCCTTCTCCATGATACTTTCTACCATAAACTATAAATGAGCTTCAAGGTAGCTCAGTCGGTAAAGAATCTGCCAGCAACACAGGAGACCCAGGTTCGATTCCTGAGTTGGGAAGATATCCTAGAGAGGGAAATGGCAATCCATTCCAGTATTCATGCCTGGAGAATACAGAATGGACAGAAGAGCCTGGCAGGCTATGGTCCATGGGATCTTAAGAGTCGTGACTTAGTGACTAAACCACCCCCACCACAAGTGAGGCTGGGAGGTGCAAAGGCTTCATTCAGACCTTGGACAAGGGTTTTAACCTCATGTTTCTCTTCTTCAGTGTTGGGACAATACCTGTAATAGACTGAATTGTGTCTCCCAAAATTCATATTTGGAACCCTCAGCACCAGTGTGACTTTGTTTGGAAATAGGGCCTCTAAGGAGGTAATAAGGTTAAATGAGGTCATAGGAGAAGGCAATGGCAGCCCACTCCAATATTCTTGCCTGGAAAATCCCATGGATGGAGGAGCCTGGTAGGCTGCAGTCCATGGGACCACTAAGAGTCGGACACGACTGGGTGACTTTATTTTCACTTTTCACTTTCATGCATTGGAGAAGGAAATGGCAACCCACTCCAGTGTTCTTGCCTGGAGAATCCCAGTGATGAGGGAGCCTGGTGGGCTGCCGTCTATGGGGTTGCACAGAGTTGGACACGACTGAAGTGACTTAGCAGCAGCAGCAGCAGCAGGGTTGACCTATCATAATCCCACAGGACTGAGGTTCTTACAAGAAGAAGAGATACCAGAGACCTCTGTTCTCTGCTTCTCTGTGTGTCTCTGTCTCTCTCTCTCTCTCTCCACGCATGCAACAGAGAAAAAACCTTATGCAGACACAGTGGGAAGGCGGCTGGCTACAAGCTAGGAAGAGAGACTTCACTAGAAGCTGAATTGTCTAGCACCTTGATCTTGGACTTCTTGCCTGTGAGATGGTAAGAAAATAAATTCCTGTCATCTCAGCCATCCAGTATCTGGTATAGTATGGCAGTCAGGATACAGTACCATCTGTTGGGTCTATTACAAGAACCGAACATAATACAAGAGGAAGCCCTAACAGTCATCTGTATCTATTAGCTCCATCCCTTCCCTCATGTCATGTGATTTGTGGGCTGGTAAAGGGCCTGTTTGCCACCAAACATCTTCCTAGTGGCCTGGATAATTCATATGGTAGAATCACTTTTGTGGATTCAGGCTTGTTTTCTCCACGTTGTAAGTAATAGAACCTTCTAAAACTAGTATAAAGTAAAAGGTGAATTTTTTGGAACTGTTATCAATTAGGGTTCCTGGTTTTAAGAAGCACACAGTAATTCTGATTGATCAAGGCCACAAAAGAACTATTGAAAGGATGCTGAATCAACATAAGATTTTCAGGAAGGCTGGAGAACTAGGTGTGAGGCCTCACCAGGCAAAGGTAGAGCAGTGTGAGGACCACAGACTTATACTACTGGGCACGGGCCACTGCCACTCCTTCCTCCAACACCCCGAGCCCTGGACTGGACTGCATGAGCACTGCTGGACCGTTTTCCAGAATGGATGTGCCTCTGCAGTTCAGGAGCGGTGCTCTCCTTTGGCCTGTATCACCCAACTGCATTCTAGCTTCAAGGAAGGCTGGAAATGTGAGCATCTGGCATTTTCATCATTGACAGTGGCGAGTGGCTCTGCCTCCCACCAAGATTCATAATGTAGGGAACTTCCCCAAACAATAAAAGAAGGTTCAATGTGCCAGATGGCCAAAAAGAATGAGAAGTTCCCCACAGATACAGGAGCATCTTACAGATCCCCAAAATAGGGAGAGTAGCTTTATTCATAGGGCCGAGAACCAGGTATTAGAAAGTCAAGAGCCAGGTTACTCTAGGTGTGTCTCCCTGTACTATTTCTTTCTTTCTCTCTTTCTTTGAAGACTGGGTTTTCCCAGTCTGCTTGCTCATGGTGAGGGCCACCTTCATCCTGACCAATTGGAAATTAGTTGCCTGTCTCCTTCAGAACATCCATTTCCTTATCTTCCAGAAACACCTCCAGATTTTCTTGTCTGTCCATTCTTTGTCTGGGTGGAGTCCATCTGCAGCCTGAGGGCTGAACCATATGACCCAGGCCCAAGCCTATTATTGTGCTCCATGGCCACAGCAATTGATCCAGGGGTGGGTATGTGATCTAAGCCTGGTATTTCTTTAATAATTGAGCTATAGGTACATGCTGTGAGTGTGTCAATCTTTAGTGTACAGCTCAATGAATTTTATACATTCATACATCCATGGAACCATCACCAAGATGGAGTTGTAGAATGTTCCAGCAGCCCAGAATACTCCCTTATAGCCACTCTCTGTCTATATGCCATCCAGATAATCACTATTCTGACTTACGTTACCACAGATAGAAGATTACCTTTTGTGAACTCTATTTACATGAAATCATAGGGTATATGATCTCTGGTGTCTGGCTTCTTTAATCATGATTACATCTATGAAATTCATCATTGTTTTTTCCTTTTTTTTTTTGTTACAAAATATTTGTTCATTCTTTTTCATACCTGTGTGGTATTCCATTAGATGAATCATACCTCAGTTTATTTATCCATTCTACCACTGGTGGACATTTGGGTTGTTTCTGGTTTGGGTCTATTAAATGATGTTTCTCTGTACTTTATATATCTTAGTGGATATAAGCATTCATTTCTTTGAGTATGTATCAAGAGTAGAATTTCTGGGTCATAGAAAAAATGCATATCTTTAGTAGGTATTACCAAATATTTTCCAAACTGATTGTACCAACTTATACATCTACCAGAGCGTATGAGGTTTATAGTTGCTCTACATACTTACCTATACTTATTATTTTCAGCCTTATAAATTGTAGATATTTTGAATGGGTATCATGCTATCCATTGCAGTTTTAATTTGTATTTTCATGATGACTAATAGTGAAAAGCAAAAGAGTTCCATAAAAATATCTACTTCTGCTTTATTGACTATGCCAAAGCCTTTGACTGTGTGGATCATAATAAACTGTGGAAAATTCTGAAAGAGATGGGAATACCAGACCACCTGACCTGCCTCTTGAGAAACTTGTATGCAGGTCAGGAAGCAACAGTTAGAACTGGACATGGAACAACAGACTGGTTCCAAATAGGAAAAGGCTGTATTCACCTGCTTATTTAACTTATATGCAGAGTACATCATGAGAAATGCTGGTCTGAAGGAAGCACAAGCTGGAATCAAGATTGCTGGGAGAAATATCAATAACCTCAGATATGCAGATGACACCACCCTTATGGCAGAAAGTGAAGACGAACTAAAGAGCCTCTTGATGAAAGTGAAAGAGGAGAGTGAAAAAGTTGGCTTAAAGCTCAACATTCAGAAAACGAAGATCATGGCATCTGGTCCCATCACCTCATGGGAAATAGATGGGGAAACAGTGTCAGACTTTATTTTTTTGGGCTCTAAAATCACTGCAGATGGTGACTGCAGCCATGAAATTAAAAGACGCTTACTCCTTGGAAGGAAAATTATGACCTACCTAGAGAACATATTAAAAAGCAGATATATTACTTTGCCAACAAAGGTCTGTCTAGTCAAGGCTATAGTTTTTCCAGTAGTCACGTATGGTTGTGAGAGTTGGACTATAAAGAAAGCTGAGCACTGAAGAATTGATGCTTTTGAACTGTGGTATTGGAGAAGACTCTTGAGAGTCCCTTGGACTGCAAAGAGATCCAACCAGTCCATCTTAAAGGAGATCAGTCCTGGATGTTCATTGGAAGGACTGATGTTGAAGCTGAAACTCCAATACTTTGGCCACCTGATCAAAGAGCTGACTCATTTGAAAAGACTCCGATGCTGGGAAAGATTGAGGGCAGGAGGAGAAGGGGATGACAGAGGATGAGATGGTTGGATGGCATCACTGACTCGATGGACATGGGTTTGGGTAGACTCTGGGAGTTGGTGATGGACAGGGAGGCCTGGCGTGCTGCGGTTCATGGGGTCACAAAGAGTCGGACACGACTGAACGACTGAACTGAACTGAATAGTGATGAACACTTTCATATACTCATTGGCTTTTAGATATCCTGTTTTGTCAATTGGCTGTTTAAGCTTTTGCCCATATCTAAAAAACAATGAGTTGTTGGTCTTTTATTTATGATTAATTTCCAGCAATTATATATTTTGGATGTGAGTCCAGATACAAGTATTTTCTTGATGCATATATTGCAAATACGTTCACCTAGCCCATGGTTATCTAATGATGTCTTTTTAGAAACATAAGTTCAATTCATTAATCTTTTCTATGGTTAATGTTTGCTCACTCTGGAATCATGAATTAGCAACATTTGAGGATTGTTGTTTAGTTGCTAAGTCTGACTCTTTGCAACCCCATCGACTGCAGCATGCCAGGCTTCCCTGTCCTTCACTATCTCTCAGAATTTGCTCGAGCTCATGTCCATTGAGTCAGTGATATTGTCCAACCATCTCATCCTCTGTCTCCCCCTTGTCCTCTTGCCTTCAGTCTTTCCCATCATCAGAGTGTTTTCCAATGAGTCAACTCTGCATCAGGTGGCCAAAGTATAGGAACTTCAGCTTCGGCATCAGTCCTTCTAATGAATATTCAGGGTTGAATTGATCACTGGTTTTGATCTCTTGCAGCCTAAGGGACTCTCAAGAGTCTTCTCCAGCACCACAATTCGAAAGCATCAATTTTTCAGCACTCAGCCTTCTTTATGGTCCAACTTTTGAGGGACATAGAGATAAATGGTTCCTTCTTTCTGTTGAATTTGAGGTTGTGTGGAGGTGAGGATGAGTCAGAAATGGAGGCAGAAAGACTTCAGGGCGGTATTGAGGTGGGAAAGGGTCAGAACTAGGCCAGACTGAGTCTCCTAGGAACTGTCCACTATGGTTGTGGCTGAAATCAACAAATGAGCTGAGAGAATGTGGCAGGGCAATTGATGTCTAAAAATATTCATTTAACTCTTCTTTGATACAGTATACCAGGATGACTCAGCTTCAAGCAAGTCCTCAGCCAAGGCTCAGTTCCAAGGAGCACCAGGCGAGAAGCAAGGAGGAAGTAATGGACATTTGGATGCCTTTGAATTTGTGGATGAACTGGAGGCCAGCGACATGGTGAACTAGTGACTCCAGGAGGCCTCTTCTGACCTTCTCTGCTCCTGTGTCCAAGTTTCCCTAAATTGAATATAAGAACCAACTTGTACAAGGGCTCACTTAGAGCTGCTCATAAATGTTAAAGCATCATTAGGGTCTTTATACTGACCACATCCCTTCACAACAAACATCTTTTGACTGTTCCCCCACATTATTAGAGGAAGGCAGTGGTTCCTGAATTCAGTTGGGTGGACTGGTGTTAGACTGGACTGGTGGCAGGTGTAACAATCACACTTGTGGGTCTTGGCTTGGGCCTAGGAGTTTATGATTTTAACAAGCCCTCCAGATGGTTATGATAAACAAATGATTCAGAAACTCATTTCACTATTTTTGGAGTTTGGGATCTGACAGATCTGGATTTCAATCCTGGCTCTGTTTTACCACTTAAAAATTGAATTTCCTTGCACACAAATAGCCTCGGGCTTAGTTTTTCTGTCTATAAAGTGAGTGATAACAATAATGCCTGCTTCACAGTGGTGTTATGGAGTGAGATGACGTGAAGTGTTAGCATGTGAAGCTGAAGTACAGGGTTGGCCACTCAGTAAGTCATATTAATATTCACCGTGATTTTAATTTATCATTATTATTATTTTGCTTGTATATCTGTTTCACCTTTTCTCTCCATGATTGTGGCTTCTTTTTATGCCCTATCTATTAATATTGCTTAGTTATATGAGTGCTCAGACTAAGTTTTCTTAATACACACAGAACAAAGTACACATCATTATTTTGATTTACAGATGAGGAAAGAGGTACAAAGATGTTAAGTATTTTGTCCTAAATCACATAACCTACAGGTTCCAGAGCTGAAGTCTAATGCAGAACAATGGGATTCCTATAACCAAGAAGGGCAAAGTTGAGTCATCCCTTTGTATCCCCAGGGCATTTCATCCTTGGATGCTCACACCATTTGCAGTTGGCTGTCTGAGTCTGTGGATTCTGCATCTGCAGATTAGACCAACCAAGGATGGAGTATTTTTACAGCAGTGGGAGGAGACACTATCTTGAAGTGCCACCAGTCCCTCCTTGAAGGGAGGAGACACCCTTCTTGAAGGCTTCATTATTACATGTTTTGAGTATTTGCATAATTGTAGAGAAGCTCCATGGATTCCTCAGTGCACTTAAAGTTTTACCAGCTGAACCCTTCTCCACAAAGGGGAAGCAGATTGATGAAATAAATGAGGGCTGGTCTCCCATCACCTGGCTGACCAGAGGAGGCTGCTAATCAGCAGCACTGGCACAACCATGTTAGGAAGCTGAATTGCCTGCAATCCCAGTTGAAACCTGCATTTTAACAAGGTCCCCAGGTTGAAATCTGACAAGTACTATGAGGAGGCAGAACCATTGTGCGGAGTAAAAGCCTTGATCCAGGTAGCAGGGTCCACATGCTTGCACAGTTGCGCTGTTTTCTTGATTGAGGGAGTTGGAATTTCTAGGGGAAAATGCCTCACCCTTAGTGAGGAGGAAAGGGCTGCTACACTTAGATGGGAGTGTGTGTTGGAAGTTTATCCCTAATATATCCATCATGCAGGAGTAGATGGGCTCCTGCTTTTATTTTTATTCACATCCTTCGGAGTCCTGCCGACATCATTGTTTAGGTGTAAGCACCACGTGGGCTCACTCAGATAGGCTCTTAACTATTGAACAATACGGGGGTCTTCCCATTGAACAAGTCCCTTTACCATAAACATTTTGAATGCTGCCTCACATTGTTGGGGAAAGCAGTAACAAGGAGTAGTGAAATTGGGTCTTGATTTCCATCTTCCACTTTTGTATGAGAAGATGTCATGAACAGCTAATGAGTGTATTTTTTGACTAATAGGGCCCCCAGCAACTTTCTGTCTTGAATTTTTGTTTACTCACCAATTTAGAGACTTCTTAGGTTAGTTTTTATGGTCCATTGTTGATTTGTGAGTGTTAGATATGCAACTCTGAGAAACTGGCATCATCTAGAGTATATAGTCGGAGAGGGCAATGGCATCCCACTCCAGTACTCTTGCCTGGAAAATCCCATGGATGGAGGAGCCTGGTGCGCTGCAGTCCATGGGTTCGCTAAGAGTCGAACACAATTGAGCGACTTCACTCTCACTTTTCACTTTCATGCAATGCAGAAGGAAATGGCATCCCACTCCAGTGCTCTTGCCTGGAGAGTCCCAGGGATGGCGGAGCCTGGTGGGCTGCCGTCTATGGGGTCACACAGAGTTGGACACGACTGAGGTGACTTAGTAGCAGTAGCAGCAGCAGAGTATATAGTCAGAGAAGGCAATGGCACCACACTCCAGTACTCTTGCCTGGAAAATCCCATGGACGGAGAAGCCTGGTGGGCTGCAGTCCATGGGGTCTTGGAGAGTTAGACACGACTCAGCAACTTCACTTTCACTTTTCACTTTCATGTATTGGAGAAGGAAATGGCAACCCACTCCAGTGTTCTTGCCTGGAGAATCCCAGGGACAGCGGAGCCTGGTGGGCTGCCATCTGTGGGGTCACACAGAGTGGGACACAACTGAAGCGAGTTAGCAGCAGCAGCAGCAGCAGAGTATATAGTGGATTTTTAAAAGTTAAAGATTATGTCTTTTTTCATTTACATTTAAATTTTATTGAAGTATATCCTGCATACAGAAAACAGCACAAATCTTATGTGTGCAGGGTGAGGAAATACATAAAGGATACATAGCTGCACCGAGCTTAGGAAACAACACTTGAACTGCAGAAACTTCTCACCACTCTTTCCTAGTCACATTCCCTGTTATTTTCTCACCAGGGTAACCAGTGTCCTAGCTCCTCATACTGCAGATTAGGTTTGCATGTGGGAGCCATATTTTTATATCAGAAAAAATACTTGATTTAAAAAATATTATAAATCAATAAAAGCAAATGTTTTTTGAGGAATACACAATAGTTAAGTAACAAATTCTATAGTCCTTGGTTTTAATTTTGTCTTCTTAGTTTGAAATAATTTCAAACTTAAATTTCAAGAATAGTATAATAACCTTGTTTCCTGAACAACTGAAGAGGAAATTTCTGGCATTAATACCCTGTCACTCCATGCCCCCACCCCATATTTTAGTGTATAGCTCACAGGGACATCATACTACCTAATGATAATACAGCCATCAAAATCAGGAAAATAACATTGATATAATCAATGCAATATAATCTTCAGATACCCTCAAGTTTCACCCACAAGTCCAGGATTGTGTATTGCAATTAGTTGTCATGTCTAGCTTTCTTCAAATAGGGGACTTTCTCAAGCTTTCCTCGACTGTCAGAGCCCTCACAGTTTATTAGCAGGGCAGTTATTTTTGTTGAATGTATCTAAGTTTGAATTTGTCTAATGTCATTATTAGATTTCAGTCAGGCTTTATTTTATTTTTTTTTCCAGGCTAACAATTTTATTTATTTATTTTTTGCTTTACAATATTGTATTGGTTTTGCCATACATTGACATGAATCCACCACGGGTGTACATGTGTTCCCCATCCTGAACCCCACCTCCCACCTCTCTCCCCATCCCATCCCTCTGGGTCATCCCAGTGCACCAGCCCTGAGTGCCCTGTATCATGCATTGGACCTGGACTGCTGATCCATTTCACATATGATAATATACATGTTTCAATGCCATTCTCCCAAACCATCCCACCCTCGCCCTCTCCCACAGAGTCCAAAAGACAGTTCCATACATCTGTGTCTCTTTTGCTGTCTCACATACAGGGTCCTATCACTTCATGGTAAATAGATGAGGAAACAGTGGAAACTGTCAACTTTAATTTTTTGGGCTCCAAAATCACTGCAGATGGTGATTGCAGCCATGAAATTAAAAGACGCTTATGCCTTGGAAGGAAAGTTATGACTAATCTAGATAGAATATTGAAAAGCAGAGACATTACTTTGCCAACAAAGGTCCGTCTAGTCAAGGCTATGGTTTTTCCAGTGGTCATGTATGGGTGTGAGAGTTGGACTGTGAAGAAGGCTGAGCACCGAAGAATTGATGCTTTTGAACTGTGGTGTTGGAGAAGGCTCTTGAGAGTCCCTTGGACTGCAAGGAGATCCAACTAGTCCATCCTAAAGGAGATCAGTCCTGGATGTTCATTGGAAGGACTGATGCTGAAGCTGAAACTCCAGTACTTTGGCTACCTCATGTGAAGAGTTGACTCATTGGAAAAGACTCTGATGCTGGGAGGGATTGGGGGCAGGAGGAGAAGGGGATGACCGAGGATGAGATGGCTGGATGGCATCACTGACGGGATGGATGTGAGTCTGAGTGAACTCCGGGAGTTGGTGATGGACAGGGAGGCCTGGCGTGCTGCGATTCATGGGGTCGCAAAGAGTCGGACACGACTGAGTGACTGATCTGAACTGAATTGATATAGGGTTATCATTACCATCTTTCTAAATTCCATATATATGTGTTAGTATACTGTATTGGTATTTTTCTTTCTAGCTGACTTCACTCTGTATAATAAGCTCCAGTTTCATCCACCTCATTAGAACTGATTCAGATGTATTTTTTTTAATGCTGAGTAATATTCTATTGTGTATATGTACCACAGCTTTCTTATGCATTCATCTGCTGATGGATATCTAGGTTGTTTCCATGTCCTGGCTGCTGTGATGAATATTGAGGTACGTGTGTCTCTTTCAATTCTGGTTTCCTCAGTGTGTATCCCCAGCAGTGGGACTGTTGGGTCATATGGTAGTTCTATTTCCAGTTTTTTAAGGAATCTCCTTACTGTTCTCCATAGTAGCTGTACTAGTTTGCATTCTCACCAACAGTGTAAGAGATTCCCCTTTCTCCACACCCTCTCCAGCATTTACTGCTTGTAGACTTTTTGATAGCAGCCATTCTGACTGGCACGAAATGGTACCTCATTGTGGTTTCGATTTGCATTTCTCTAATAATGAGTGATGTTGAGCATCTTTTCATGTGTTTGTTAGCCATCTATATGTCTTCTTTGGAGAAATGTCTGTTTAGTTCTTTGGCCCATTTTCTGATTGGGTTGTTTATTTTTCTGGAATTGAGCTGCATGAGCTGCTTGTATATTTTGGAGATTGATTCTTTGTCAATTGCTTCATTTGCTATTATTTTCTCCCATTCTGAAGACTGTCTTTTCACCTTGCTTATAGTTTCCTTCATTGTGCAAAAGCTTTTAAGTTTCATCAGGTCCCATTTGTTTATTTTAGCTTTTATTTCCAGTACTCTGGGAGGTGGGTCATAGAGGATCCTGCTGTGATGTATGTCGGAGAGTGTTTTGCCTATGTCGTCCTCTAGGAGTTTTGTAGTTTCTGGCCTTATGTTTAGATCTTTAATCCATTTTGAGTTTATTTTTGTGTACGGTGTTAGAAAGTGTTCTAGTTTCATTTTTTTTTTTATAAGTGGTTGACCAGTTTCCCCAGCACCACTTGTTAAAGAGATTGTCTTTTCTCCATTGTATATTCTTGCCTCATTTGTCGAAGATAAGATGACCATAGGTGAGTGGATTTATCTCTGGGCTTTCTATTTTGTTTCATTGGTCTATATTTCTGTCTTTGTGCCAGTACCATACTGTCTTGATGACTGTGGCTTTGTAGTAAAGCCTGAAGTCAGGCAGTTTGTTTCCTCCAGTTCCATTCTTCTTTTCTCAAGATTGCTTTGACTATTCGAGGTTTTTTGTATTTCCATACAAACTGTGAAATTATTTGATCTAGTTCTGTGAAAAATACTGATGGTAGCTTGATAGGGATAGCCTTGAATCTATAGATTGCTTTGGGTAGTTTACTCATTTTCACTATATTGATTCTTCCGATCCATGAACATGGTATATTTCTATTGCATTGAATCTGTAGATTGCTTTGGGTAGTATACTCATTTTCACTATATTGATTCTTCCGACCCATGAACATGTTATATTTCTCCACCTACTAGTGTCCTCTTTGATTTCTTTGACCAGTGTTTTATAGTTTTCTATATATAGGTCTTTTGTTTCTTTCAGTTTAGTTCAGTTCAGTCACTCAGTCATGTCCGGTTCTGTGACCCCATGAATTGCAGCACACCAGGCCTCCCTGTCTTTCACCAACTCCCAGAGTTCACTCAAACTCATGTCCATCAAGTCAGTGATGCCATCCAGCCATCTCATCCTCGGTCATCCCCTTCTCTCCTGCCTCCAATCCCTCCCAGCATCAGGGTCTTTTCCAATGAGTCAACTCTTCACATGAGGTGGCCAAAGTATTGGAGTTTCAGCTTTAACATCATTCCTTCCAAAGAACACCCAGGACTGATCTCCTTTAGAATGGACTGGTTGGATCTCCTTTGTTTCTTTAGGTAGATATATTCCTAAGTATTTTATTCTTTTTGTTGCAATACTGAATGGAATTGTTTCCTTAATTTCTCTTTCTATATTCTCATTATTAGTGTATAGGAGTGCAAGGGATTTCTATGTGTTGATTTTATATTCTGCAACTTTACTATATTCATTAATTAGCTCTAGTAATTTTCTGGTGGAGTCTTTAGGGTTTTCTATGTAGAGGATCATGTCATCTGCAAACAGTGAGAGTTTTACTTCTTCTTTTCCAATCTGGATTCCTTTTATTTCTTTTTCTGCTCTGATTGCTGTGGCCAAAACTTCCAGAACTATGTTGAATAGTAGCGGTGAAAGTGGGCACCCTTGTCTTGTTCCCGACTTTAGGGGAAATGCTTTCAATTTTTCACCATTGAGGAGAATGTTTGCTGTGGGTTTGTCATATATAGCTTTTATTATGTTGAGGTATGTTCCTTCTATTCCTGCTTTCTGGAGAGTTTTTATCATAAATGGATGTTGAATTTTGTCGAAAGCCTTCTCTGCATCTATTGAGATAATCATATGGTTTTTATTTTTCAATTTGTTAATGTGGTGTATTACATTGATTGATTTGCGGATATTGAAGAATCCTTGCATCCCTGGGATAAAGCCCACTTGGTCATGGTGTATGATCTTTTTAATGTGTTGTTGGATTCTGATTGCTAAAATTTTGTTAAGGATTTTTGCATCTATGTTCATCAGTGATATTGGCCTGTAGTTTTCTTTTTTTGTGGCATCTTTGTCAGGTTTTGGTATTAGGGTGATGGTGGCCTCATAGAATGAGTTTGGAAGTTTACCTTCCTCTGCAATTTTCTGGAAGAGTTTGAGTAGGATAGGTGTTAGCTCTTCTCGAAATTTTTGGTAGAATTCAGCTGTGAAGCCGTCTGGACCTGGGCTTTTGTTTGCTGGAAGGTTTCTGATTACAGTTTCAATTTCTGTGGTGCTGTGATGGGTCTGTTAAGATTTTCTATTTCTTCCTGGTTCGTTTGGAAAGCTGTACTTTCCTAAGAATTTGTCCATTTCTTCCACATTGTCTATTTTATTGGCATATAATTGCTGATAGTAGTCTCTTACGGTCCTTTGTATTTCTGTGTTATCTTTTGCTATCTCTCCAGTTTCATTTCTAATTTTATTGATTTGAATTTTCTCCCTTTGTTTCTTGATGAGTCTGGCTAATGGTTTGTCAATTTTATTTATCCTTTCAAAGAACCAGCTTTTGGCTTTGTTGATTTTTGCTATGGTCTCTTTTGTTTCTTTTGCATTTATTTCTGCCCTAATTTTTAAGATTTTGTTCCTTCTGCTAACCCTAAGGTTCTTAATTTCTTCAATTTCTAGTTGCTTTAGGTGTAGAGTTAGGTTATTTATTTGACTTTTTTTCTTGTTTATTGAGGTATGCCTGTATTGCTGTGAACTGTCCCCTTAGCACTGCTTTTACAGTGTCCCACAGGTTTTGGGTTGTTGTGTTTTCATCTTCATTCGTTTCTATGCATATTTTGATTTCTTTTTTGATTTCTTCTGTGATTTGTTAGTTATTCAGCAGCGTGTTGTTCAGCCTCCATATGTTGCAATTTTTAATAGTTTTTCTCCTGTAATTGAGATCCCATCTTAGTGCATTGTGGTCAGAAAAGATGCTTGGAATGATTTCAATTTTTTTTAATTTACCAAGGCTAGATTTATGGCCCAGGATGTGATCTATCCTGGAGAAGGTTCATGTGAGCTTGAGAAAAAGGTGAAATTCATTGTTTTGGGGTGAAATGTCCTATAGATATAAATTAGGTCTAACTGGTCTATTGTATCATTTAAAGTTTGTGTTCCTTTGTTACTTTTCTGTTTAGTTGATCTGTCCATATATGTGAGTGGGGTATTAAAGTCTCCCACTATTATTGTGTTGTTGTTAATTTCCCCTTTCATACTTGTTAGCATATGTCTTACATATTGCGGTGCTCCTATGTTGGATGCATATATATTTATAATTGCTATATCTTCTTTGATTGATCCTTTGATCATTATGTAGTGTCCTATTTGTCTCTTTTCACAGCCTTTGTTTTAAAGTCTATTTTATCTGATATGAGTAGTGCTACTCCTGCTTTATTTTGGTTTTTATTTGCATGGAAAATCTTTTCCCAGCCCTTCACTTTCAGTCTGTATGTGTCCCCTGTTTTAAGGTGGGTCTCTTGTACACAACATATATAGGGGTCTTGTTTTTGTATCCATTCAGCCAGTCTTTGTCATTTGGTTGGGGCATTCAACCCATTTACATTTAAAGTAATTATTGATAAGTATGATCCTGTTGCCATTTACTTTATTGTTTTGGGTTCGAGTTTATACACACTTTTTTGTGTTTCCTGTCTAGAGAATATCCTTTAGCAATTGTTAGAGAGCTGGTTTGGTGGTGCTGAATTCTCTCAGCTTTTGCTTGTCTGGAAAGCTTTTGATTTTTCCTTCATATTTGAATGAGATCCTTGCTGGGTACAGTAATCTGGGCTGTAGGTTATTTTCTTTCATCACTTTAAGTATGTCTTGCCATTCCCTCCTGGCCTGAATGGTTTCTGTTGAAAGATCAGCTGTTATCCTTATGGGAATCCCCTTGTGTGTTATTTGTTGTTTTTCCCTTGCTGCTTTTAATATTTGTTCTTTGTGTTTGATCTTTGTTAATTTGATTAATATCTGTCTTGAGGTGTTTCGCCTTAGGTTTATCCTATTTGGGACTCTCTGGGTTTCTTGGACTTGGGTGATTATTTCTTTCCCCATTTTAGGGAAGTTTTCAGCTATTATCTCCACAAGTATTTTGTCATGGTCTTTCTTTTTGTCTTCTTCTGGAACACCTATGATTTGAGTGTTGGGGCATTTAATACTCTCCTGGAGGTCTCTGAGATTGTCCTCATTTCTTTTCATTCGTTTTTCCTTTTTCCTCTCTGTTTCATTTATTTCTACCATTCTATCTTCTACTTCACTAATCCTCTATTCTGCCTCTGTTATTCTACTATTTGTTGCCTCGAGAGTGGTTTTGATCTCACTTATGGCATTATTCAGTATATATTGACTCTTTTTTTTTCTTCTAGGGTCCTTATTAAACCTTTCTTGCATCTTCTCAATCCTTGTCTCCAGGCTATTTATTTGTGCTTCCATTTTGATTTCAAGATTTTTGATCAGTTTCACTACCATTATTCGGAATTCTTTCTCAGGTAGATTCCCTATCTCTTCCTCTTTTGCTTGGTTTGGTGGGCATTTGTCCTGTTCCTTTACCTGCTGGGCATTCCTCTGCCTCTTCATCTTGGTTTTATTGCTGTGTTTTTTTTTGATTTCAAGATTTTGGATCAATTTCTCTATCATTATTTGGAATTCTTCCTCAGGTAGATTCCCTATCTCTTCCTCTTTTGCTTTGTTTGGTGGGCATTTGTCTTGTTCCTTTAGCTGCTGGGCATTCCTCTGTCTCTTCATTTGGTTTTATTGCTGTGTTTAGCGTGACCTTTCTGTATTCTGGGAATTTGTGGAATTCTCTTAATTTTGGGGTTCCCTTGCTGTGGGTGGGGTTGTATCAGTGGCTTGTCTAGGTTTCTTGGATAGGGAAGCTTTTGTCAGAGTTCTGTTGGGTACGGCTGGATTTCTTCTCTCTGGAGTGCAATGAAGTGTCCAGAAATGAGTTAGGAGACGACTATGGTTTTGGAGTAATTTGAGCTGCCTGTATATTGAAACTCAGCGGTGTGGTCCTGTGTTACTGGTGAATTTGCATGGTATGTCTTGCTCTGGAACTTGTTGGCCCTTGGGTGGTGCTTGGTTTCAGTGTAGGTATGGAGGCATTTGATGAGCTCCTATCGATTAATGTTCCCTGGGTTCAGGAGTTCTCTGACGTTCTCAGGATTTGGGCTTAAGTCTCCTGCTTCTGGGTTTCAGTTTTACTTTTACAATAGCCTCAAGGCTTCTCCATCTATATAGCGCAAATGATAAAACCTTTAGGTTAAAGATGAAGAGTTTCTCCACATTGAGGGAGACCCAGAGAGGTTCACTGAGTTACGTAGAGAAAAGGAGAGGGAGGGGCTAGTTAGAGGTGACTGGAATGAAATGAGGTGGTCTCAAAAGAAGAGAGAGAGCTAGCCAGTAATCACTTCCTCATGTGCACTCCTCCGGCTGGACCACTCAGAGATGATCACTGAGTTATACAGGGAAGAGGAGAGGAAGGAGGTAGTCAGAGGTGGCCAGGAGTATAAATGAGGGAAATGAAAATGGGGAGAGACAGATTCAGCCTGTAACCTGTTCTCTAAGTGTTCTTCATCATCTGGAACACACCGGGATTCAGAGGGTTGGGTAGAGAAGAGAAGGGCGAGGGAGGAGAGAGAGACAACCTGCTGGGGAGAAAGAAGGGTCCAAAAGAGGAGAGAGTGGTCAAGCCAGTAATCTCACTCTCAGGTAAAATTGGGTAGTGAAGATTGGGTTTTTAAATGTAAAAAATTGACAACAAATACTCAGGGTTAGTTAGAGGTGACTGGAATGAAATGAGGTGGGATCAAAGGAAGAGAGAGAGCTAGCCAGTAATCACTTCCTTGTGTGCACTTCTCCGTTTGGACCGCTCAGAGATGATCACTGAGTTATACAGGAAAGAGGAGAGCGAGGAGGTAGTCAGAGGTGGCCAGGAGGATAAATGAGGGAAATCAAAAGGGGGAGAGACAGATCCAGCCTGTAACCAGTTCTCTAAGTGTTCTTCATCATCTGGAACACACTAGGATTCACAGGGTTGGGTAGAGAAGAGAGGTGAGAGGGAGGAGAGAGAGACAACCTACTGGGGAGAAAGAAGAGTACAAAAGAGGAGAGAATGGTCAAGCCAGTAATCTCACTCTCAGGTAAAAATGGGTAATGAAGATTGGGTTTTTTAATGTAAAAAATTCACAACAAATACCAAAAAGCAAAGATTAAAAATTTAAGAGTCGAGGTTGGATTTTCAAAAATACAATATTAAAGAAAAGAAGAAGAACAAGAAAAAAAAAGTCACAGGAATTATTAACGACCAACACCAACAGCCACTCAAAAAAAAAACAAACCAAAAATTGTATATATATGTATATATGGCATTTGCTTTAAAAATAGGGTCTTTTTTTTTGAAAAGTGATAGTAGGTTAAAAAAATTATAATTAAAAGAGTAATAGAGGACTTTAAAAATTAAAAAAAAATAAAGGAAAAAAAAATAGGAAGAAAAACAATCAAACAAAAACATCTACCAGAAAAAATAATAATAATAAAAAATAATAATAATAATAAAAAGAGAACGGTCGAAAAAATAGTAATGATATTTCTGGGACTTTTTCTGGTGTTGTAGGCAGTGTGGGGTCACTTCCAAGGCGGTTTCCGCTGTTCAGCTTCCTCTGTTTGCTGATCTCTTCAGTGTCCTATTTCCGCCCTAACACAGAGGGGCGGCGGCAGTCACTCTTTTTTTTTTTCTTTCTTAGGCTCACTTGGTCAGTCGCGCTGTGGGGAGGGAGGGATGCTGCTACCAAATAGCTCTGGTGTATATTCGCAGTGTCTCAGCCCCGCTGGGCCTGCCCCTACACCCGGCGCACAACGCTCGGGCTCTACATTTCTCTGCTGGGGACCATCTGAGGCTGGCCCTAGGCTGCATGCACCTCCCTGGTTTAAGCCTCTCAGGCTCGGTGCCCAGGTAGTCGCACACTCGATTGGGCCCGCACTTTGTGCCCTTCCCAGGACCAAGCAGCTCAGGTGTTTGGCGAGCGCAGTCGAGCGGCCTATCGCCCTCTCCTGCTGCTCAGTTTTCCGGGTGTAACCCTGGACTCCTTGTCAGGTAAATTGTATCTGTCCAGCACCCCAGGAAGTCTCAGTTAGCAAAGAAGCCTGCTTGCAGTTTGATCAGCAAAGTCCCTCTGGGGCTGCTATTGCCACGTTCCAGCCCTTACGGCTCTGGCTGCCTGTCGCCGGTGAGGGCTGGCGGGCAGCCCGCTATTTCTGTTCCATCCTTTGTTCTGTGCGTGGTCCTGGCAGTGTCCTATGTTAGAGCTTTTCGCGGGGTAACTGTCCCACAGTCTGGTGTGCTAGCCTGAGTTAGTTCGCTCTGGTTACGCGCGGGCATTCTGGCCCGATTCTTTTTTTTTTTTTTTTAATTACTTTTTATTTTTTAGTTTGTTTTGCTTTACAATACTGTATTCGTTTTGCTACACATCGACATGAATCAGCCACGAGTGTACATGAACTCCCAATCCCGACCCCCACCTCCCCGTTCCCGCCCCACATCCTCTCTCTGGATTATCCCCGTGCATCAGTCCCAAGCATCCTGCATCCTGCATCAAACCTGGACTGGCGATTCATTTCACTTATGATATCACACATGTTACACTGCCACTCTGCCAACCCATCCCACCCTCTCCCTCTCCCTCTGCAGATGGTGACTGCAGCCATGAATTAAAAGACGCTTGCTTGCTCCTTGAAAGAAAATTTATGACCAACCTAGATAGTATATTCAAAAGCAGAGACATTATTTTGTCGACTAAGGTCCATCTAGTCAAGGCTATGATTTTTCCTGTGGTCATGTATGGATGTGAGAGTTGAACTGTGAAGAAGGCTGAGTGTCAAAGAATTGATGCTTTTGAACTGTGGTGTTGGAGAAGACTCTTGAGAATCCCTTGGACTGCAAGGAGATCCAACCAATCCATTTTGAAGATCAGCCCTGGGATTTCTTTGGAAGGAATGATGCTGAAGCTGAAACTCCAGTATTTTGGCCACCTCATGGCAAGAGTCGACTCACTGGAAATGACTCTGATGCTGGGAGGGATTGGGGGCAGGAGAAGTGGACGACAGAGGATGAGATGGCTGGATGGCATCACTGACTCGATGGACGTTATTCTGAGCGAACTCCGGGAGTTGATGATGGACAGGGAGGCCTGGCTTGCTGCGATTCATGGAGTCGCAAAGAGTCGGACACGACTGAGCGACTGAACTGAACTGAAAGCTTTTGATTTCTCCTTCATATTTGTAAGAAATCCTTGCTGGGTACAGTAATCTGGGCTGTAGGTTATTTTCTTTCATCAGTTTCAGTATCTCCTGCCATTCCCTCCTGGCCTGAAGAGTTTCTATTGGAAGATCAGCTGTTATGCTTATGGGAATCCCCTTGTGTGTTATTTGTTGTTTTTCCCTTGCTGCTTTTAATATTTGTTCTTTGTGTTTGATTTTTGTTAATTTGATTAATATGTGTCTTTGGGTGTTTGCCTTGGGTTTATCCTGTTTGGGACTCTCTGGGTTTCTTGGACTTGAGTGATAATTTCCTTCCTCATTTTAGGGAAGTTTTCAACTATTATCTCCTCAAGTATCTTCTCATGGTCTTCCTTTTTGTCTTCTTCTTCTGGGACTCCTATCATTCAAATGTTGGGGTGTTTAACATTGTCCCAGGGGTCTCTGAGATTGTACTCATTTCTTTTAATTTGTTTTTCTTTTTTTTCCTCTCTGATTCATTTATTTCTACCATTCTATCTTCTATTTCACTAATCCTATCTTCTGCCTCTGATATTCTACTATTTGTAGCCTCCAGAGTGTTTCTGATCTCATTTATTGCATTATTCATTGTATATTGACTCTTTTTTATTTCTTCTAGGTCCTTATTAAACCTTTCTTGCATCTTCTCAATCCTTGTCTCCAGGCTATTTATTTGTGCTTCCATTTTGATTTCAAGATTTTGGATCAGTTTCACTATCATTATTCGGAATTCTTTCTCAGGTAGATTCCCTATCTCTTCCTCTTTTGCTTGGTTTGGTGGGCATTTGTCCTGTTCCTTTACCTGCTGGGCATTCCTCTGTCTCTTCATCTTGGTTTTATTGCTGTGTTTAGCGTGACCTTTCTGTATTCTGGGAATTTGTGGAATTCTCTTAATTTTGGGGTTCCCTTGCTGTGGGTGGGGTTGTATCAGTGGCTTGTCTAGGTTTCTTGGTTAGGGAAGCTTTTGTCAGAGTTCTGTTGGGTACGGCTGGATTTCTTCTCTCTGGAGTGCAATGAAGTGTCCAGAAATGTGTTAGGAGACGACTATGGTTTTGGAGTAACTTGAGCTGCCTGTATATTGAAACTCAGCGGTGTGGTCCTGAGTTACTGGTGAATTTGCATGGTATGTCTTGCTCTGGAACTTGTTGGCCCTTGGGTGGTGCTTGGTTTCAGTCTAGGTATGGAGGCATTTGATGAGCTCCTATCGATTAATGTTCCCTGGGTTCAGGAGTTCTCTGATGTTCTCAGGATTTGAATTTCTTCTCTCTGGAGTGCAATGAAGTGTCCAGAAATGAGTTAGGAGACGACTATGGTTTTGGAGTAATTTGAGCTGCCTGTATATTGAAACTCAGTGGTGTGGTCCTGTGTTACTGGTGAATTTGCATGGTATGTCTTGCTCTGGAACTTGTTGGCCCTTGGGTGGTGCTTGGTTTCAGTGTAGGTATGGAGGAATTTGATGAGCTCCTATCGATTAATGTTCCCTGGGTTCAGGAGTTCTCTGACATTCTCAGGATTTGGGCTTACGTCTCCTGCTTCTAGGTTTCAGTTTTATTTTTACAATAGCCTCAAGGCTTCTCCATCTATATAGCGCAAATGATAAAACCTTTAGGTTAAAGATCAAGAGTTTCTCCACATTGAGGGAGACCCAGAGAGGTTCACTGAGTTACATAGAGAAAGGGAGAGGGAGGGGATAGTCAGAGGTGGCCAGGAGGATAAATGAGGGAAATCAAAAGGGGGAGAGACAGATCCAGCCCGTAACCAGTTGTCTAAGTGTTCTTCATCATCTGGAACACACTGGGATTCACAGGATTGGGTAGAGAAGAGAAGGGAGAGGGAGGAGAGAGAGACAACCTACTAGGGAGAAAGAAGAGTCCAAAAGAGGAGAGAGTGGTCAAGCCAGTAATCTCACTCTCAGGTAAAATTGGGTAATGAAGATTGGGTTTTTAAATGTAAAAAATTAACAACAAATACCAAAAAGCAAAGATTAAAAATTTAAGAGTTGAGCTTGGATTTTCAAAAATACAATATTAAAGAAAAGAAGAACAAGAAGAAAAAAAAAAGTCACAGGAATTATTACCGACCAACACCAACAACCACTCAAAAAAACAAACAAAAAATTGTATATATATGTACATATGGCATTTGCTTTAAAAATAGGGTCTTTTTTTTTTTTTGAAGAGTGATAGTAGGTTAAAAAAATTAAAATTAAAAGAGTAATAGAGGACTTAAAAATTTTAAAAAAAAGGAGAAGAAATAGGAAGAAAAACAATCAAACAAAAACATCTACCAAAAAAAATAATAATACTAAAAAAATAATAATAATAAAAAGAGAACGGTCGAAAAAATAGTAACGATATTCTGGGACTTTCTCTGGTGTTGTAGGCAGTGTGAGGTCACTTCCAAGGCGGTTCCCTCTGTTCAGCTTCCTCTGTTTGCTGGTCTCTTCAGTGTCCTATTTCCGCCCTAACACAGAGAGGTGGTGGAAGTCACTCTTGTTTTTTTTCTTTTTTAGGCTCACTTGGTCAGTCGCGCTGTGGGGAGGGAGGGATGCTGCTACCAAATAGCTCTGGCATGTATTGTCACTTCCAAGGCGGTTCCCTCTGTTCAGCTTCCTCTGTTTGCTGGTCTCTTCAGTGTCCTATTTCCGCCCTAACACAGAGAGGTGGTGAAGTCACTCTTGTTTTTTTTCTTTTTTAGGCTCACTTGGTCAGTCGCGCTGTGGGGAGGGAGGGATGCTGCTACCAAATAGCTCTGGCATGTATTCGCAGTGTCAGCCCCGCTGGGCCTGCCCCTACACCCAGCGCACACCGCTCAGGCTCTATGTTTCTCCACCGGGGACCATCTGAGGCCGGTCCTAGGCTGCATGCACCTCCCTCGTTTAAGCCTCTCAGGCTGGCGCCCAGGTAGTCGCAGACTCGATTGGGCCTGTGCTTTGTGCCCTTCCCAGGACCGAGCAGCTCAGGTGTTCCGCAAGTGCAGTCGCGAGGCTTATCGCCCTCTTCTGCTGCTCAATTTTCTGGGTGTAACCCGGGACTCCTTTTCAGGCAAGTTGTAACTGTCCAGCTCCCCAGGAAGTCTCAGTTAGCAAAGAAGCCTGCTTGCAGTTTGATCAGCAAAGTCACTCCGGGGCTGCGATTGCCACGTTCCAGCCCTTAGGGCTCTGGCTGCCTGTCGCTGGCAGGGGCTGGCGGGCAGCCAGTTATTTCTGTTCCGTCCTTTGTTCTGTGCGCGGTCCTGGCGGTGTCCCATGTTAGAGCTTTTCGCGTGGTAACTGTCCCACAGTCTGGTGTGCTAGCCTGAGTTAGTTCGCTCTGGTTATGCGCGGGCGTTCCAGCCGATTCTTAAGAAGCGCTGCCACCTGCGTCTCCCGCGCCTCCTTGCCCAGCCCCCACTTGCTAGTGGCGGATGCAAGCGTCTGCTCTGCTTCTCCGCTGGGGGAATTACCATTGGGCTCATAACCTGTTGGTCTTAATCACCATTTATTTTTCTTCCCTGTTATGTGCTTCCAAGACTTGCCACAGATTTGACAGTGAGAGTGTTTCCCAGCGTTTGGAAACTTCTCTCTTTTTAAAACTCTCTTCCAGGGACAGGACTCCCTTCCCGGGATGGAGCTCCCTCCCTACCTCCTTTGTTTCTTTTTTCATCTTTTGTGTTTTTCCTACCTGTTTTTGAAGACAATGTTCTGCTTTCTGGATGCCTGATGTTCTCTGCTCGCATTCAGAAGTTGCCCTGTAGAATTTACTCAGTGTTGAGATGTTCTTTTGATGAATTTGTGCGGGAGAAAGTGGTCTGTCCGTCCTATTCCTCCGCCATCTTAGGCGCCCCCCTCGAAATAGTTGAGATTTCAACACTAGCAAGGATGGAGCCAAAATGTTGAGGGTTAATCAAGAAATAGAATATGTAAATAGCAGCATAAATCATTTAGACCTGAAGACATTTAAGAACACTGCACACAACAGCAGTAGGACACACTTTCATCTCAAATGCACCACGTTAGATGATAAAACAAGTCTCAATAAATTGAAAAAAGATTAATATATGTTTGGCAACTAAATACTACTAGAACTAATGTAACAGTTCAGCAATGTGGCAGGTTATAAGATCAAAGAAAACATCTACTATATTTCCACAGGGTAGTAATGAACCATAAATGAATTTTCAAATATTTCAATTAACATGACCAAAACAATAAAATTAGAATATTTTTCATAAATGAAATTAAAATTATTCCATTTAAGTACTATAACATAAAATAGAATGAAATGTCTAAATATGAAATTTAACCAAAAATGTAAAATTATGTAACAAGAAGCCTGAAACATTGCTGAACAGATCAAAGAAGACCTAAGTAAATTGGAAGCTACCTCAAAGATATTCCAAACAATACTCATAAGAAGATGTAACATTGTTAAAATGGCAATAGTCCTCAAAATAATCTATGGATTCAATAAGATCCTTATCAAAATCTTATCTATCTTTTTGAACAAAAAATTATTGATCCTAAACTTATGCAAATGTAAAGAAGTAATAAAGAATATTTTAAAAGAAGAACAAAGTTGGATGATTCACACATCTTGATTTCAAGACCTTATCTTAAAGATATAATTATCAAGATAGTATGAATGCCAGCATAGGATAGAAATATAAATTAGTGAAATAGAAGTTAGAGTTCAAAAATAAACTCTCACAATTATTGGTTAACTGATGCCAATTTTCCAAAACAATTTAATGAAAAAATAATACTATTTTTTTCCGAATGGTAGAGGGACAACTGTTTATCTACATGCAAAAGAATAAATGTATGTCTCTAGTATGCCTCCTATTTTATTGACTACACCAAAGCATTTGACTGTGTGGATCACAACAAAATGTGAAAAATTCTAAAAGAGACGGGCATGCCAGACCACCTTACCTGCATCCTGAGAAAAGCAACAGTAAGAATTAGACATGGAACAACAGAGTGGTTCCAAATTGGGAAAGGGGTATGTCAAGACTATATATTGTCACCCTGCTTATTTAATTTATAGGCAGAGTACATCATGCAAAACCACAAGGCTGGATGAAGCACAAGCTGGAATCAAAATTGCTGGGAGAAATAACAATAACCTCAGATATTCAGATGACACCACACTTATGGCAGAAAGCAAAGAAGAACTAAAGAGCCTCTTGAGGAAACTGAAAGAGGAGGGTGGAAATGTTGGCTTAAAATTCAACATTCAGAAAACTAAGATTGTAGCATCAAGATCATCTCATCACTTCCTGGCAAATAGATGGGGAAATAATGGAAACAGTGAGACACTATTTTTTTGGGCTCCAAAATCCCTGCAGATGGTGGCTGCAGCCATGAAATTAAAAGATGCTTGCCCCTTGCTCAATAAAGGACAGAAATGGTATGGACCTAACAGAAGCAGAAGATATTAAGAAGAGGTGGCAAGAATACACAGAAGAACTGGACAAAAAAAGATCTTCATGACCTGGATAATCACGATGGTGTGATCACTCATCTAGAGCCAAATATCCTGTATGTGAACTCAAGTGGGCCTTAGAAAGCATCACTACAAACAAAGCTAGTGGAGGTGATGGAATTCCAGCTGAGCTACTTCAAAGCCTGAAAGATGATGCTGTGAGAGTGCTGCACTCAATATGCCAGCAAATTTGGAAAACTCAGCAGTGGCCACAGGACTGGAAAAGGTCCTTTTCATTCCAATTCGAAAGAAAGGCAATGCCAAACAAGCTCAAACTACCACACAATTGCACTCATCTCACATGCTAGTAAAGTAATGCTCAAAATCCTCCAAGCCAGGCTTCAACAATATGTGAACCATGAACTTCCTGATGTTCAAGCTGGTTTTAGAAAAGTCAGAGGAACCAGAGATCCAATTGTCAACATCCTCTGGATCATGGAAAAAGCAAGAGAGTTCCAGAAATACATCTACTTCTGCTTTATTGACTATGCCAAAGCCTTTGACTGTGTGGATCACAATAAACTGTGGAAAATTCTGAAAGAGATGGGAGTACCAAACCACCTGACCTGCCTCTTGAGAAATCTGTATGCAGGTCAGGAAGTAGCAATTATACTGAAACTCTGCTTATTTAACTTATATGTAAAGTACATCATGAGAAATGTTGGGTTAGATGAAGCACAAGCTGGAATCAAGATTGCCGGGAGAAATATCAATAACCTCGGATATGCAGATGACACCACCCTTGAAGAACTAAAGAACCTCTTGATGAAAATGAGAGAGAAGAGTGAAAAAGTTGGTTTAAAGCTCAACATTCAGAAAACTAAGATCATGGCATCTGGTCCCATCACTTCATGGCAAACAAATGGGGAAACAACAGAAACAGTGACTGACTTCGTTTTGGGGGGCTTCAAAATCACTGCAGATTGTGACTGCAGCCTTGAAATTACAAGACACTTACTCCTTGGAAGGAAACTTATTACCAACCTAGACAGCATATGAAAAAGCAGAGCCATTACTTTGCTAACAGAGGTCCATCTAGTCAAAGCTATGGTTTTTCCAGTGATCATGTATGGATGTGAGAGTTGGACTATAAAGAAAGATGAGTGCTGAAGAATTGATGCTTTTGAACTGTGGTGTTGGAGAAGACTCTTGAGAGTCCCTTGGACTGCAAGGAGATCCAGCCAGTCCATCCTAAAGGAGACCAGTCCTGTGTGTTCATTGGAAGGACTGATACTGAAGCTGAAACTCCAACACTTTGACCAACTGATACGAAGAGCTGACTCTTTTGAAAGACCCTGATGCTGGGAAAGATTCAAGGCAGGAGGAGAAGCGGATGACAGAGAATGAGATAGTTAGATGGCACTACCAACTCAGTGGAGTTGGGGAGTTGGTGATGGAAAGGGAGTCCTGGCATGCTGTGACACATGGAGTTGCAAATATGTGGACACGACTGAGAGACTGAACTGAAATAAACACAGTCAAATGCTTCGGTGTAGTCAATAAAGCAAAAGTAGGTGTTTTTTTTCTGAAAGTCTCTTGTTTTTTTGATGACCCAATTGATATCGGCAATTTGATATCTGGTTCCACTACCTTTTCCAGATTCAGCTTGAATATCTGGAATTTCACAGTTCATGTACTTTTGAAGCCTTGCTTGGAAAATTTTGAGCATGACTTTGCTAGTGTGTGATCTGGGTGCAATTGTGCAGTAGTTTGAACATTCTTTGGCATTGTCTTTCTTTGGGTTTTGAATGAAAACTGATCTTTTCCAGTCCTATGATCACTGCTGCTTTTTTCAAATTTTCTGGCATATTGAGTGCAGCACTTTAATAGCATCATCTTTTAGGATTTGAAGTAGCTCAACTGGAATTCCATCACCTCCAGTAGCTTTGTTCATAGTGATGCTTCCTAAGGCCCACTTGATATCTAATCCAGTGTGTCTGGCTCTAGGTGAGTGATCACACAATTGTGGTTATCCGGTTCATGACGATTTGTTTTGTATGGCTCTTCTGTGTATTCTTGTCACCTCTTCTTCATATCTTCTCCTTCTGTTAGCTCCGTACCATATATATCCTTTATTGTGCTCATCTTTGCATGAATTTTTCCCTTGGTACCTCTTATTTTCTTGAAGAGATCTCTGGTCTTTTCCATTCTATTGTTTTCCTCCATTTCTTTGCATTGATCACTGAGGAAGGCTTTCTTATCTCTCTAGCTATTCTTTGGGAAATATCTTCATGGAAAATAGATGGGGAAACAGTGGAAACAGTGTCAGACTTTGTTTTGGAGGGCTCCAAAATCACTGCAGATGGTGACTAAGCCATGAAATTAAAAGATGCTTATTCCTTGGAAGGAAAGTTATGACCAGCCTAGATAGCATATTAAAAAGAAGAGACATTACTTTGCCAACAAAGGTCCGTCTAGTCAAGGCTATGGTTTTTCCAGTAGTCATATATGGATGTGAGAGTTGACCTATAAAGAAAGCCGAGCACTGAAGAATTGATGCTTTTGAAGTGTGGTGTTGGAGAAGACTCTTGCGAGACCCTTGGACTGCAAAGGAGATCCAACCAGTCCATCCTAAAGGAGACCAGTCCTGGGTATTCATTGGGAGGACTGATGCTGAAGCTGAAAATCCAACACTGAGGCTACCTCACGTGAAAAGTTGACTCATTGGAAAACACCTTGTTGCTGGGAGGGATTGGAGGCAGGAGGAGAAGGGGACAACAGAGGATGAGATGGCTAGATGGCATCACTGACTCGATGGACATGAGTTTGAGTCAACTCCGGGAGTTGGTGATGGACAGGAAGGCCTGACATGCTGTGATTCATGGGGTCGCAAAGCGCTGGACACGACTGAGTGACTGGACTGAACTGAACTGATTTTAATATTGAAATGATTTGCCTTGGAATGAACAGAGATCATTCTGTAGTTTTTGAGACTACACCCAAGAATTTTCTTTCAGACTCTTTTGTTGAATAAGAGGGCTATTCCATTTTTTTTCAAAGGGATTCTTGCCCACAGTTGTAGATGTAATGATCATTTGAGTTAAATTCGCCATTCCATGTTCTTGGATTGTATTAATTTGTTAGAGTGCTTCCCAGAACTCAGAGAAACACACTTACTAATTTATTAAATGATATTATAAGGGATATCGGGTGAGTGGCAAGATGAAAGAGATACGAGGATTACAGAAGGGCACACACTTTTGGAATTTTGTAGAGGCTTCATCACATATGCAAGATTGATCATTAACTCAATTTTCTGCCCTTTTCCCTTCTCCAGAGAGCGGTGGAGAGAGACTAAAATTTCAAGTTTCTAATGACAAGGCCTCACCCAGGATCATCCAGGAGTCCATCTGGAGTTGCCTGATTAAACGTAAAGATACTCCTTCCTATAACCTGGAAATGACAAAGTTTTAGGAGCCTTGTCAGGGACAGAGTTCAAATACCAATATTAGAACAATATATACTCTTAGTGTTCTTAGGAAATTATAAGGGCTTTAGGAGCTCTGTGCCATAAACTGGAGGCAGAGACAAATGTATCTTTTCTACTATCTGCCATAATCCAAACTTTATAAAATTAGTTTCCAGGACTCTCTCTCCTACAATTTATTCCTGATAACCTATGTTCTCTCGTTATTTTTTGTTCCTGGAATGCCCTTTTCCTTATGTCTATAGTCAAACCCTGCAAAGACTTGCAGCCTTTCTTAAATTTTACATAGGATTGTCTTATTTCTGAACTCTAATCTAACTTTATTCTATCTAATAGTTTTCTCTTTACATTCCATAATATTTTATGTAACCTATTTGAAATTTCTTCACAGAATTTTCTTTTTATTCATTTAATCTCCTCATTCTTAGCATACAAGTATCTGGCACCTTGTAACATTTCAACATATATATACTGAGTGAATAAAGTAATATTTATATTAACAGATCCAGTGATTAAACAACAATGGATGTGGCACAGGTACTCCTATTATTATACATGCAGTCTTAGATTGGAATTCACCCTTATAGATAAACAGTATCTAATTTGTTTTGTTAGCCAGAAATCTATATGGAACTCTCCCAGTAATCAGAGTTCTCATAATATATCACTCTATCACCCACTGAATAGTCCAGACAGCTGTCCTAAGTAGAGGCACTGATCCCATTTAATAGTTCCCAATATAATACTTGAGGTTGGGTGGAGTTGTATGTTATCTAAGAGGTCAGAGAGTTTATCCATTGGGTTAATTTCTATAGCCATAGTGACTAGAACTGTGTTTCACACAGTGGCCATTAGAAATTATTTTCTGCTGAATAAATATAGTATACAATGTAACATGGGTACAAGACATTCCACTCCCAGCTTCTTTCTCAGAAAAGGTGCTTAGAAGAGATTGTTTATTACAACAGCTCATACAATAATGTATATTAGTTTTTGTAAGCCCATCTTGATTATTTCTATCAAAATAAGTATGGGTAAGCTGCATATATCGGAGAAGGCAACCGACTCCAGCACTCTTGCCTGGAAAATCGCATGGATGGAGGAGCCTCGTGGGCTGCGGTCCATGGGGTCGCTAAGAGTTGGGCACGACTGAACAACTTCACTTTCACTTTTCACTTTCCTGCACTGGAGAAGGAAATGGCAATCCACTCCAGTGTTCTTGCCTGGAGAATCCCAGGGATGGAGGAGCCTGATGGGTTTCCATCTATGAGGTCGCACAGAGTCAGACAGGACTGAAGCAACTTAGCAGCAGCAGCAGCGGCAAGCTGCATATATAATTTAGATGTTTTATTTTATTTTGAGATAAGAGAAAGTTTCTAATTTATCATGACTTAAATTAATGAAAAGGATCCTTTAATCACACAATGCATATAATGTCCAACTTTTTTGGAGAAATTTTGTTTTTAGTAGGCTGAAAACCAAAAAATTGATGCTTTTGAACTGTGATGTAGAAGACTCTTGAGAGTCCCTTGGACTGCAAGGAGATCAAACCAGTCAATCCTAAGGGAAATCAACCCTGAATATCCATTGGAAGACTGATGCTAAAGTTGAAGTTTCAATAATTTGGCCACCTGATGTGAAAAGCCAGCTCATTGGAAAAGAGCCTTATGCTGGGAAAGATTGAAGGCAAGCGGAGAAGGGGATGACAGAGGATGAGATGGTTGGATGGCATCACTGATCTGATGGGCACGAATTTGAGTAATGTCCGGGAGTTGGTGATGGACAGGGAAGCCTGGCGTGCTGTATCCATGGGGTCACAAAGAGTTGGAAACAACTGAGCAACTGAAAAACAACAGCTTTTGTTTTGGTTTTAAAAACATAGTTCTGTTATTTTCTACTTAAGTATTTTTCACTTAGCAATTTAGTAATTACTCTAAGAAAAGTTATATCTAGCCCTCTTGCATAAAATCCAAGGAGATATGACCCTTGTGTAAAGACCAATTGAAAAAAAGAAGAGATATTTATTAATGGTCATGTTTTACAGAAATAATCTGAATATTGCCTCATTCCTTTAAGATAATGTACTTAATTTTTTTTTAATGAGAATGACAAATTAATCACAAGTTTCTTTCTTATTTAGAGTACCTAAAGATCTTCATCTTCAATTCTCATGAAGATATAAATACTAAATGAAGTCAAAATGTTAGTCACTCAGTCATGTCTGATTCTTCGAGATTCCATGGACTGTAGCCCGCCAAACTCCCCTGTCCGTGGAATTCTCTAGGCAAGAATACTGGATTGGGTAGCCACTCCCTCCTCCAGGGGATCTTACTGACTCAGAAGTCAAACCTGTGTCTGCTGCATTGCTGGCAGATTCTTTAAAGTCTGAACCATCAGGGAAGCTCACATAAAATTCTTGTATTCTTTTTTTTGTCAGAAACTGTGAGAGTCAATTTCTAGATAGGTTGATAAGGAAGTCCTGGGACCCTGAGGAGGTTCTGGAAGAGGAGATAGGGTCTGGAATTCTCAAGGAGGAAAAAAGGACAAACTTTTTTTTTTTTTTCCCTCTACATTCCTTAGTCTTAGTCACAGAAAACTTTTTCTTTAACCCCAGAACTGATGATTATACAACTCAGCTTAAACTCTGTACTAGTTCAGTTCAGTTCAGTCACTCAGTCGTGTCCGACTCTTTGTGACCCCATGAATTGCAGTACGCCAGGCCTCCCTGTCCATCACCAGCTCCCGGAGTTCACCCAGACTCACATCCATTGAGTCAGTGATGCCATCCAGCCATCTCATCCTCAGTTGTCCCCTTCTCCTCCTGCCTCCAATCCTTCCCAGCATCAGGGTCTTTTCCAATGAGTCAACTCTTTGCATAAGGTGGCCAGAGTATAGGAGCTTCAGTTTTAGCATCATTCCTTCCAAAGAAATCCCAGGGCTGATCTCCCTCAGAATGGACTGGCTGGATCTCCTAATGCCATCAAGCCATCTCATCCTCAGTCGTCCCCTTCTCTTCTTGCCCCCAATCCCTCCCAGCATCAGGATCTTTTCCAATGAGTCAATTCCTTGCATGAGGTGGCCAAAATATTGGAGTTTCAGCTTTAGCATCATTCCTTCCAAAGAAATCCCAGGGTTGATCTCCTTCAGAATGGACTGGGTGGATCTCCTTGCAGTCCAAGGGACTCTCAAGGGTCTTCTCCAACACCACAGTTCAAAAGCATCAATTCTTCGGTGCTCAGCCTTCTTCACAGTCCAACTCTCACATCCATACATGACCACAGGAAAAACCATAGCCTTGACTAGACGGACCTTAGTCGGCAAAGTAATGTCTCTGCTTTTCAATATACTATCTAGGTTGGTCATAACTTTTCTTCCAAGGAGTAAGCGTCTTTTAATTTCATGGCTGCAGTCACCATCTGCAGTGATTTTGGAGCTCCAAAAAAAAAAAAAAAGTCTGACACTGTTTCTACTGTTTCCCCATCTATTTCCCATGAAGTGATGGGACTGGATGCTATGATCTTTGTTTTCTAATGCTGAGCTTTAAGCCAACTTTTCACTCTCCTCTTTCACTTTCATCAAGAGACTTTTTAGTTCCTCTTCACTTTCTGCCATAAAAGCCTTACTTCCCTGAAGGCTTGAGGGGGATAAGCCCCTGAAGGCATGCCCTGCTGAGCTGTGCTGCCACACAATGCAACTGGAAGGACTTCAGTGGGATCAACAGATGGAAAGTACAGGAGTCCAGCTTGAACCACATAGCAGGGCCCAGCCTGGCTGTTAGCTGAAAAGTGCTCTATGCAAAGCAGCAGGGCAACTCAACTGAAATCAGTACAAATTCAAAAGATACTCTCTTAGTGACCTGGTTTACCCTCTTCACAACGTGAATTCTTGCTACCAAGGGTCTCAAGGGTATTCTTGGACATCAAACACTGCTCAGTCAGCAAAACCACATTGTGACAAATTTAAGGAGAAGCAAACCAAAACCATTGATGGGTGTAATGCTCATAAAACGCAGATGCATTGAAAAGCTTAAAAGGGCAAATATCTGGGCAAAATAAACTTGCAGTTAGTAAACACAGCACATGCAAAAACTACTTGAGATTTTGAGAACAAAGCTTCTAGGGCCAGATGACCCAGCCCTGTTATTAAATCTCATATCTCAGCCTCAGACAGCCAATGGCAGTTTGAGACACATAAAAGGCACTATATATTGCCCGTCTAATGAAATAAACCCCAGACCCAGGCTGCCGAGTGGCAGGAAGACCCTCCAGAAGCACAGTGCACTGTACACAGAGCTCTTCCAAATATGCCAGCAAAAAATTTTTACAGTCCAGCATACCTATAAAATATCTGTGCTGGCTCTATTTCTATTGGCTTATGGCCTTTNAACTCTAGTTTTAAACATCTTGCTAATGCTGGTGGCTCTGTACTATTATTAGCTATATGTTAAGGTACCATGTACAGGTAATGCAAGGCTCACTGTTAGCGATACCAGATGTGAATCCGTGGTTCAAGAGGACTTAATGGATAATTCCATACTGTTTTGATGGACATCCACATTGGTATTGTTTTTATCTCATGACATGGAGGGCAGAACTCTTCATTAGCAGGACTGATGTCACCTCCACCTTTTTCACATTTTTTTTTGCCAGACTTGCAATACCAGTGTCGTCTTTAAATCATAGCTCTTCTGTAGTAATCTTTTTGGTCATTTGCTCATTTTGTGAGGGCTGATTTAGCTGAAATTTCTATCACAAAATGTTATCAGTTCACTTACCTGGCACTAGTGAACTGTGGCATGCCTTGGGCCACTGGAAGGAAACAAGTCAGTCACAGTGCCACTGGGTTGTAGAGATCTCTCATTATCTCTCAAGATAACGCCTGTCCCTCTAGGCCACCTGCATCAGGTTCTACATCCTGAGAGCCCAGACTGTGGAGGCAGAGAGCAGGCCCTGCTGATCTTGGTGAAGCTGACCTTATCAGCTGTGCTCATTTGGCCTAAAAGGTGATGACTTGGGAGAGGGGGTGATGTGTTGGGAAACAGGAAGGGGAGGAGCTGATAAGGGAAACACCACCAGGGCCAGAACAGCAGCAGGTAAGGCCCAGGGCCTCCTTCTGCTTCTGCTCATTTGGCAAAATCGAAATGGGCACTGGGTACCCAGAGCTCATTAACAGGCCATCCACCATATGGATCCTGGGCACATTTCCCATTGGCAATATGCTGTCCATTCGCTGACACAGATCATCACTGTCCACTCCACAAAGGCTTCTTCCCCCATTTGATCACTCCCTGGGGAGACCTCGTCTCTAGGGTGGAGGGAAGATGAGGTCACTGCAGTCCTCCTGCATCTTCATCCCACCCTGCCATGTGCCCGACAAGCTGCCAAATCCTATGTAAGTGTCAGCCCCGCTGAATTATTAGGGTCCTTCTGGGGGCACATGAGCACACAAGAGTCCCGAGTAGTCCAGACACCTCATCTAGACATTCCAGGCTGCTAATCAAGCACTTTGTCATCTCAGCCGCGGTCCATGTGTGCTGTGCTTTGATGTGGTAATGCTGATGTGGGAACACGTGCCATCCTGAGCAGTAAGCTGCATGCCGGCCGGCCCCAGCTTCCCTACATTACCTGGGCATCTAGACAGATCCTTCTGGTGGATGGCTTCACCCTGAGTCTTTCCCTGGCTGATCCCCTCCAACACTTAGCCTGTAAGTCTCTCCTGATCTCTGCATTTTCCTGCAACAGTGTTTCTGCTCCTCAGACTAGAATATATCCCCTTGCTATGTGTTCCCTAGGTATCTTTCTCTAGCAGAGCACTCGCCACTCTACACTGTAATTTCTGTTTTTTTGTCTCCATCCCTTACATTTTCTGAGGTTATGAATTGTTCCTGTCATTCCTGTTTGCTCTGTGCGTGGCACAAATGGCCAGACATGGCAGGCCTGCAATCCTATTTGATGAATGTGTCTGACAGTACTGCAGTGCTGGCAAGAGTGTGGGGAAATAGACATTCCCTCATGCCTTTTGCGAATTATCAATTGGGGTACACTCTTTGGAGCCTCCCAGTTGGTATTAATGGTAAAGAATCTGCCTGCCAATGCAGCAGACCAAGGGACACCAGTTGGATACCTGGGTTTGGAAAATCCCTTGGAGTAGGAAGTCACAATCCACTCCAGTGTTCCTGCTTAGAAAATTCCATGGACAGAGAAGTCTGGTGGGCTACAGTTAGTGGGGCAACAAAGAGTTGGGCACAACTGAGCGACTGAGCACATACACTCTTTAGGGGACAATTTGGTAGTATCTAATTTCAATTTTCATTCAGCAAGGTAGTTTTTTGAAATTATCCTATTTATGTACACAAACATGCAAAGAAATAAACTTAAGGTAATTCACAGAGGCATTGTTTATACAGCCAGAGAGTGGAGACAATCTAAATAAATTCATGTACATAGTGTATGTGGCTATGAAAACAAGAGGGAAGTCAGTATGTGGTGATACAGACTAATCTCCAAATATCCTGGTATTTCAAGCAAAGTGCAGAGCAATATATATCCAACTATGCTCTTTTTCTCTTTTTAAAGAGAGATATATTCAAATATGTTTGTACATATTATGTTTGTACCTCCTAAGAATATCCGGGCAAGAATACAAAACACATCAAAAACAAGGTTTTTCTCTGGTAAAAGAAACTAAAGTTAGGTGGGTGGGCTCATTCATTGTCATTATATATCCATTTAGATTATTTTTTTTAGTATATGAATGGGCTACTTTTTAGTTAGCAAGACAAATAAAAATGAAACATAAAAACACAAATAGAACCAACGAAATACTATTACATGAAGGAACACAGCACCAGAATCTGTGAATGTGGTTGTGTCCTGCTAAACTTGGGAAGAATCAATGCATAGAAACACTTATTTAAGGGGTCCAAGGAATCTCCCCCAGACTCCCCTCCCATCCAGGCGGAGGGGAGTCTAGGGGAGAACAGCTCCATGTGTATGTATGGCTGGGTCACTCTGCTGTGCGCCTGAACCCATCACAACCCTGTTGTAACAGGCTGTCTGCCTGCTCAGTCACTAAGTTGTGACTGACTCTTTGCAACCCCATAGATTATATGTGTAGCCCACCAGGGTCCTCTGTCCATGGGATTTCCCAGGCAAGAACACTACAGTGGGTTGCT
The DNA here is from genome assembly GCA_006408695.1 of Aepyceros melampus. Classification (NCBI taxonomy): domain Eukaryota; kingdom Metazoa; phylum Chordata; class Mammalia; order Artiodactyla; family Bovidae; genus Aepyceros; species Aepyceros melampus. Next base: position 62,497 of record SJXQ01000261.1, read on the forward strand.
ATTTCCTTCTCCAGAGGATCTTCCTGACTCAAGGACTGAACATGTATCTCCTGCACTGGTTAGGTGGATACTTTACCATTGAGTCACCTGGGAAGCACCATTAATTGGCTATTTGTTATTGTAGTTCAGTCGCTAAGTTATGTTTGACTCTGCAACCTCATGGACTGCATGGCTTCACTCTGCACATACCAGGTTCCTCTGTCCTCCACTATCTCCCAGAGTTTGCTCCAATTCACGTCCACTGAGTGGGTGATGCTGTCTAACCATCGCATCCTCTGCTCCCCCTTGTTAAAAAGGCCGCTTCTGTCACCCAGCTGCTGCCTGTGGAGGTGCTGCCGGCAGAGGGCGCCCGTCCCGCCAGCACCGGCACCAGGCAGGCCAGCTCCACCGCAAGGTGGAACGTTTCTTTGGCAGAAGGAAGGGTAAGCTGCTATCTGGCAGAATCTGTAATGAGACTGGGGGAGAGTATAATTTGTTAAGAGATTGATGGCTGTGAGGGGCTGTGGCACACTCACGGTCTTCACTCCAACAGCAGAGGAGTTTTATTTTTGCATAAGAGCAAAATGGTGTAGTAAAAATCGCCCTAGAGATGAGGTGACGTCATTCCTGGCCAGTCACTTACCTCCTCTGGGCCCAAGAACAGAGGAGGGCAGTCAGTGTGCCTTCTCCCCAGGGTTCAGAAGAAGAGTCAGTGAGGGGCTGTGGCCTGGCCAGCAGTCAGCATGCAGCAGGGTTTGGTCCCGAATGAGCGGGCGGCTGCGTGTGCGCGCGGGCACGCACTGGAGGGTCCTGCCTGCCACAGCAGTCAGTTTTCTCATCTATAAAGTAAAAGGCTTGGGCTAGACCAGCGGGTTTTAACTTTTCTGAGTGGAAACAGTTTTAGGAAGCTGGCGAACACTTGGATTAGCAAGCATTACTACGTCCCCCGCCCCAATGTCTGTAAACAACTTCAAGGGGCTCCTGAGGCCCGTGGAATGGGCTCGGGTTGATGCCTCCTGAACTTGAGTCTGCTTACACTAATGTCCTAGGTCTCTGAGACAACTCATGATTTCTGATTCGAGTCTTCATGAAAAAAGAAAGGTTTGAAGAAAAAGAAAAGACAGGCTCCTCCCCCGACTCTGTGTGTCTCTTTCCTTAGGGATGGAAATGAATGAGTATTTGTCATTTCACAAGGAAAACAGGTAAACCTCTTCTTACTTTAATCCCCTTCTTTTTTGTGTGTGGGGCGGGGAGAGGTCTTTTTGCTATTCGTCTTGTTTACTTTTTGCCTTATTTCCATCTGTGGTCTAGGTCCTAGTAATATGATTCTATATAGTTCTATAGATGAAAACCAGTTAAAGGAAAGGAAAAAACAAAGGTACAAAAAACAAAGTCTGGTTAATGTGCTCTTCCTGGTGCTCTTAGGCGCATGTACCATATGCCTGCCTTGAGGTACTCTGTCCCTATCCTACAGAGATGATGTGTCAGAGGCTCGGAGAGAGAAATGTCTTGGTTTGTGTCACACAGCTTTCAGAAAGGGTTATGCGCTCAACCAATGCAAATGAAATTTACTAAGAGTCTATGTGCTAGGCTCTGGGGATAGGTATAGGGTGGTGAACAAAACAAGGTCCAGTTTCATGCTCATGGTCTCTTTCTTGCAATAGGAAGAGGGATGGGGGCAGGGGCAAAAAGGGGGTAGGGATTGAGAGGTACAAACTACTACATATAAAATAAATAAGACACAAGGCTATACTATACAACATAAGGAATATATCCAGTATTTTATAATAATTGTAAATTTGAGTATAATCTGTGAAAATACTGAATCACCATGCTGTATACCTGAAACACATTATTGTAAACTGCCTACACTGTAATTTTTTTAAAAAGGATAAAATTGCTTTCTGTCTCCTTGGAATTTTTACAGTCCAGTGGGGGAGACAGAAGCCCAAATTTCTGTAAATGCTCTCAGTGATAAATTCTGGAGGCTGTGAACAGGGAAGGAACTGAGGGGGTTAAGGAAGGAGGATGGGAAGTCCATAAAGGGCTCTCCGAGGAGGCGGTGGCATTTATTAGAGAAGCAAGCAGCCTCTGGGAGGGTTGGGTGGTGGGAAGAGGGTCTCAGACAGAGAGAAAGCCTCCTGAGATGAGAAAGAATTTGGTGTACTGGAGGGACTAAAATCTGGCCGGTGATGCCGGTGCATCTGGATGAGGGGCGGGCTGACAGAAAATGAGGCGGCTGGGGAGGTGGCAGAGGCCAGATCACACACGTCTCTGTGTGTTGTGCTACAGCTCTGATTTCACTATGGAGTCATGGAAGCACTGTAGGCCAGCAAGGAACTAAGCCAACTGGAGTTCTGAAAATACTAGCTGTTTGGTGCAGAGTCAGTCAGTAGCGGAGATGAAAGAAGAAATTATTCAAATAAGAATTATTATCTCAGTGGTACTCACAGGGATTGGTAGCACCCCTTGAGATGTTTCAGACACATGGGGGACATTTTTTGGTTGACAAAACAGTTGGTGCTGGCCTCTGCTGGTATTGAACAGGCGGGGCCTGGGGCACTGATCATCCAGCCACAAGTGAGCTATTCCTCTATAATGACAAACTGTCCTGCATTCCGCCTGACTGTTGAATACACCCATCAGATAGAAACGAAGGTAAAAAACACTGCGGATCATCAACTGAGTCTAGATCCTAAATCTTTTCCTACATGTATTCTCTAAGTGTGTTTAGCACTTTTGCAGGGAGCACTTACCCGTCCCAGCTCCTTGTCCTCCAAGGCCAGGACTCCCGTGCTCTCCGTGAACAGCTTCACCTTCACAGCGGGCAATGCGTGGGTTGTAGAGAAGTCACCCTGGGTGCCCCAGCTGTGGACAGAATCAGAGAGGTCATCGTGGAGCCCTCCACTGTGACAATGCTCAACTTAGCCCTGCCTTCTTCTTGGGTTGGGTGAACACAGGGTTAACCCGAGGCATCATCACTGGCTGTCACATCCCTCTTCCCTCCCTTCCCAAGCTGCCAGAATGACAAAAAGTGTTAATTAACTTGTTAGACAAATGCAAGACAGATGCTCAGAAAGTTGCCAGGGGTCTTCACAGAGTGAGCCCTAGAAGGAATCACTTGGAATTAGCATGAAATCAAGTTGGTGAGAACTTTGTCCCATGCACTTGCTTTCCCCACAAACTACTCCAGGGTAACTGCTAACATTTCCTTGTAGCTTATGAATCAATCCCTAGTTCTTGGAAACTGCTGCTCTAGATTTTGAGATGGGCTTCCTCTGGCCAGAGCTAATATATGACTTTACAATGAGACCTCACTAGTAGTGGGGAGGGAGGGAGTCCTATTTCCACTGACATTCACATATATGTTGACTAGAGCAATGGCTGGAGCTCAGGCCTGCTAAAGAGGAATGAAGGTGGAAGGATGTGATGAGGGAAATCCCCTTCCCTACTCACCAATCTCTGGGAACCATAGTGGATCTCCCTAGAGGGGAGCCCCTGGCTTGCCTGGCATCTGCCAGTCTGGGTTGACATGAGCCCCTGACGTGCCCCTGACATGTGACCTTTTCATTCATTTGCGTGATTCTCACAGACCTACTTCCATCCACTCTGCACCTGAAACAGTGTGATCTTCCTAAAGTGTTGAGTGGATTTCAGCGAGCTGCTGCCCTAGACCCTGCCATGGAACCTGCTCCACTGCACTGGGCCCATCCGGACCCCCGGTATGGTCTCCCAGGCATCCACCAGAGGGTCATGGGCTCTTCATCATGCTTCCTCCGAGCTGTGGCCTGCACGGCTCTCTCTGCTGGCAGTGCTTCTCTCCACCCTACTCCTCACCTGGCTAACTCTTCAGGGCTCAGCTTAAATAACTTTCCCAGAGAATATGTCCCTTGAACTCCCAGTCTCAATTTGGTTCCAGGGTTAAACTCTCTTGAACATACTGTTTAATTTTTTATCCTAAGAATCACAGATTTGTAATGACTGATTTACTGTGGTGATTATTTAGTAACTAGATCCTCTCGTATTCTGTAAGCTCCGTAAACACATGACTGTGTATTTTGTTTATCTTGCATTACCACAGTACTTAGCACACAAAAGAAACTTAACAAATATTTGTTGAATAAATAAATTATGCAAATATATATTCTTTTACAGAATTAGGAAATAGGAATAGATACACTTTTGTACAGAAACGTTTCTCAGTTTGCCATCCAATCGTTGATTTCCATATTATAGATTAACTCACTGAACATTATTTTTAATGATTGTAATATTATGTATGCATCATAATTTTTTAACCATTGCTCTAGTACTGAGATTGGGTTGGACATTACTTTTTAACTTCATTTCTGTGTATTTCCTTGGGAATCAGGGAGTCAGACGGGAGATCATTTCTTCATTCACTCATCAACAAACACGACAGTGCTCCTACAATGTTGTGGATCGATGACTTTCATGGCTTGGAAGTGATCATCCATTTCTAAAATGCTTTCCACACAGGTGGTGACTGTCCTCCCTCCATACGGGAAGGAAAGTGCAAATCACAAGGCTTTTTGCCTTCTCTGGGTGTCCCAATTCTTTTCTTCTTCTGGCCAATTTTGTCATTCTTGTTTTCATGGGCATTTCTGTGGTAAATGGCAGGCTTGACTATGTCACTCTATGTTTGCTGGCTGTTTGTATTTCTTCATTTGTAAATGATGGAACCCTGGCTTCTAATCTCATGGTTGTACACGATAGGCTAAATCTCACTAACTTAACTCAAGAACATGAGGTAACTAGAGAGCTGGGAAGAGAGCATGAAATGGAGACAAGGGGACGTCCAGCTCCACAGGGATCCAAGTGTTTGAGAACCACTGAGGAAATACCGCAGTCACAGAGAGAAAGGCAGAGGACATGGACAGGACAAGCAGCAACAGGTTTCAAATGCAACAGCAAAATGTGAGATGTACAGACGGAAGCACCTCATTTTGGTCATTAGCTACTGCAGCTACTCCCAAGCTCCTAAGATGGGGAGCCTCTGTCCTAGCAAAGGCAACATGACAAGGTGTAAGGTTTTGAACTCAACATTCTTCATTCAAATCCTGTTAAGTCACTGACAACTGTAGGACTTGGGCGAGTCAATGTCCCTGAGCTTCGGTTTTCTTAGTGATAAAATAACACAATTTCAGAGACTAGTTATAAACAGTAAATGGCAGCAGGCTTGGGACAGGGTAAGAGCCCCACAAACTTTAACTACCTTCCTTCCCCAAATAAAGATACATAGATGTATTCTAGAAACCATGACACTCACTGATCTTTTGCGTTACTCATTCAACCATATATATTAAGCTCTTATTAAGTATCTGACCCTTTGCTGAACAAACAAGAGGGACTTTACCCTTCCTACTACACAAGGTAAAAAGTTCATATTGTGTCCATTTCAAAGATGAGAAAACTAAGAACTTCAAGATCTTGTCCATTTTATTCCAGTGAACTGTGATCAGTTTGGGCTGGAACCCAAATCTCTTAATTCCCATTATAGCTCTTGCTGCTATTAATGTTATATTCAACAACAAGAACTATTAACAATTTTGCAGTGATCATTACTATTTATGATTAACTGTGCTATGAATTTATTTGGGCATTTATCATGCTTAGTCAAGGAAATAAGGAAGATTCCTGATGGAAACCAAGAGTGTTCTAAAATGAGGTGCTCTATCATGGTCACAAAGAGGCCTTGATCCCAGGTCCCTGGGCATTCCTCACACTGGATCCCTGGGACACTGTCCTGGACCCTGGTGTGTAAGGATTGTTCTGGCCTGTTCAGTGGGCACGAACCCAGTCTGCCTCGACCCCTGGTGCCACCCAAGGCTGCTCGGCTCATGAGGCATTCAACGTGACTCAGATTGTGGGGCACAGCAAGGTCTCTGAGACCTCGTCAGCTGGATGGAGTTCAAGCTACTGGAGGCTGTCCTGACAACTCTGTCCCTTTGACCAGGGACTTCCTTTCCCTCCCACCAGGCTTGCAGCTGTGCCCCTGGCTTTCTACCATGACCCTTGGCTCACCTCAAGTTGCTTGGTTGCTACCGACTCCCAGCTTATCCCCCAGATTTCAAAATGGCGACCCAGCCCAGTGGAGCAGGAAAAAAGAGAAAGCCCTCAGTGTAATCAGGACTAGCTACGTTATTTCCAGGGTCTGGCACAAAATGAAAATGCGGGCTTTTTGTTCAAAAGGCAGGAAAAAGTGCTAAAGACACTAAAATACAGTGTTTCCTTTCTCTGAGTATTTCCTCTGTTCAAACGCATGCGTATTATTCCATAAGAACCGACTTTACTGACTCAAGGTCAAAGATAAAAGATTAAGAATTTCAAGATAGGAATGAAGAGCATGGATGATACCATATGTCTGCGTGTGAGGCCTGTGCAGCCACAGGGATCACAAGCTCATGAATCAGGCTCTGAGCCCAAGACCACCCAGTCTGTTTAGTGTGGTCAGAGAACGGGTGATGGTGGTGGTCGGGGGGAAGGTCGTCACAGTCACAAGACTCTGTGAAAACTACTTCCAGCTCCTTTTGGCAATGCTTCCTATTAGGAGGTGCCCCAAGGAGATTTACTTATCAGCACCTTCCCTGCCCCTCTTCCCTCTGGAAAAAAAGTCATGGAAATGTTCACTCTTTGTCTTTTTCCAACTATGGTAAAGACCTGACTATAACAAAAACAGCTAATATTTCTTGAGAGCTTACTATGTGCTGGTCACACATTCCCATGGTCATATGTATATTTTTCTTTTTAAGCACCCTTGGCCATCTTGTGAAATGCTTATAATGATCTCTCCACTAGTGACAGATGAGGAAACTGAGGCTCAGAGGGGACAGTAATGTGTCCAAGGTCACAGCGAGCAAATGCATTCTGGTCCCACCACCCAAACTTTTAGCCATGCTGCCAAGCTGCCTTCCTCCCAAATGCCACCAACTTACTTCTTGGTGTGGGGATCTTGTTAACATCAACTGCCTCTGTAACTCAAAGGCAGAGTTCTGTTTCAGAAAGGATGAGACGACTCTGAATTTATTTCACATGCTCAATATGCTTCACAGAGTGCGACATAACCTGCAGACAAATCAGTCTGTGGTGGAACTGGGTCTTTTTGGTGGAGCCAAACATTGATAAATGAATCTGTTTCTCATGGTTGCCTTCTTGTCTGCTCATTTCTTTTCCTTTGTTGAGAACTGACTGTGGCTATTAAGATGAATACCTTTTCTCAGAGTTTCACAGGACTGAAATAAAATTCCACTTTGATTGGAAAAGACCAGAAGTTGATAGTATTTATGGCAAGCAGCAGTTGCAAAGGTTACCTAAGTTCTCCTTGAACACAGGATACATAAGCCAAGTGGGTGAGGTGGCCTCTTCTGAGATCTTATCACACCTGCTACTGTACTCACACTGTACAACCAGCTCACAAAAGCACTAAAAACAGTCACCAATTGAGTGCTTATTTTGCCAGGTTCTGGGCTGATCATTTTTCATGGATTATCTCATTTAATCCTTCTGACAGTTCTGTAAGGCATATCCTGTGATTACCACCACTTGATCAGTGGAGAAACTATGACTTGGAGAGGTTAAGTAACTCAGCCAGGGTTTCAGGCTATCCCAGAACTGGGCTTCAAACTCAGAGTTTCTGATCCTAAAACCCACGCTTCTCCATGACTCACTAAGCTGTGTTAGAACTGACAATCATCTGTGTGTTTAGCTCCCTCTCTAGATGAATATCTTGGGGCAAGGAGCATGACTTTTAAAAAAAAAAAATCTACTGTACCAAACACAAGGCCCAACACATAACAAACATTTGTTTAATGACTAGGAAGATGTGACAAATTTAGAAGAGTCATGTCACCAGATTCAGAGGATTTTTGAAAAGATCAGACACAGGAGATATCCAAGGGTGTGACTGCCTCCTTTAAGCCAAAGAGAGGGCTTTATCTCCTTGAGGATTAGCTGTGTTGTTAGAGCACCAACACTCTGAAGTGTAACACAGTGTCTGGGAATATGAAGAGGGGACTCAAAAGACATAGCAGCAAGGACAGCACTCTGTTGAGCAAGGAGCAGGTCTTTGAAGGTCAAGAGTGGTTAGCTCGCGAGGCCAAGGCCTGGAAGCAATGTGGGTGCCAACAGTATAATGTTGGAAAGTGTCACCAAGTTCCAAATGAACTACAGTCATTACTTTTGGTCTTTTCAACCAGAAGCAATACAAGCAGAGACCGTGCAAATGCAATCACCCACAGTGGTGCCTCCAAATATGAAGGAACATGTACTGAGACGTGTATGTTCACTCCAAATCAAATACCTCTTGCAAGAGGGTGGAGAACAAAGAGAAGAACAGCTGAATAAACTATAGGTGCCTTGGTTTGGATGAAGCTCTGACTTCCATTGCTTAGGACGCAGACCTATACTTTGCCCTCCTGTATTTAGAGAACACTTGCTGAATGTCTACCATGTGCAAATCACTTTGCTAGGTGCTGCTGCGGATCCAAAGATGAACGAGGTGTCAGTGCTGACCGTAGAGATGTTATATTCTACTTAGGGTAATGTCACATCCAGAAATGACAACAGTTGCTGTGTGTCAGTTGGAGCCTCGACTTTCACATCTGTAACTGGGGATAAGAACAGTACTGATCCTAGAGGGTGGATGGAAGGATAAGTAGGAGATAAGCTATTTGCATATACGTGTTCAACTCAATACTCAGCACATGGAAAGCACCAAAAAAAAAAAAAAAAAAGCCTTCCATGTTAGGATTATAGACCACGGGTTGGTAAACTAAAGTCTATGGACCAAGTCTAGCTAACCACCTGCTTATGTATGGCTGATGGACTAAAAGTGGTTTTTACATTTTCAAGTGGCTAAAAATAATCTAAAGAAGAGTTATATTTTGGGACACATAAAAATTAGATGAAATTCAAATTTCAATGCCTTACAATAAAGTTTTATTAGGACACAGCTACACTCATCCATTTACAAATAGCCTTCTGCACTTCAAAAGCAGAGGTGAGTAGTTATGACAGAGACATTATGGTCAACAAACTTCAGTTATTTACTTTCTGGTTCTGTACTGAAAACGTTTGCTGACCCCTCCTACACACACAGTTCAATCACCAGCTCAGCCTAATGGAAATGTCTTTACCTTCATTAGCAGATTAGGAATATGCTCACCAGAGCGCATCCACAAAGATGAACTGTAAACACGCACTGCAAGGCGCACTCGCTGCATGGTGCTTTAACATGCTGCTCGAAATCCTCCCCGGAGCTCTTGCTAGGGCTCTCGGTGTACAGGAACCCTGGAGATTGGGTATCACTGTGTTTCAGACACGTGGTGCCCAAATGCTGCTTTCAGATGCACTTGAGCTGCTGAGTCATTCAGCCACACTACATATTATTAGTATCAAATAATAAACAAGAGTAGCAGATAATTCATATTTGAGGAAGGATGGAGATGACTTTTAAAGTCACAGCACGTTATTTTTCCGAACTGCTTTGAAAATGAACGCTTTGATCTGGGATGGGGTACAATAGGGGAGAGAGATGCGCTTGGATGCAGGAAGGGAGGAATGCATGGGCAAAGCCACCTTCTACTATGTGCTCAGAGAGCATCTGCTCCGTCGCAGTCCCATCTCTGTTTACTATTTAAAGCCTCTTATTTGCGGAAGCCTCCTCAGACCATATGTTATCAACAAATGTTGCTAATCAAATACACACAGTAATTTTCATTAGAATTTCCCCCACCCCCCCTCATGAACAAAAAACAACATTTGCCACAAAGGGAATATACCTCCCAAAATGACAGTAAACATCCACTGCAAACCTCTGACAACAGAATGATATTTATGAATGCATATGTGAGTAAGCCAAGAACACATCCATGTTAGGCAAATAAGGACCTTGGAGAATAGGATTTTGTGCAGTTTGGTGTTGGGGGTGGGGGGAATGATGTCATTAGTTGCCATGGCAATGCTCAGCATAAGGCCATCATTCATGCCACAGAGACTAGATTTGCATTTATTCAAGGTATAGGGCTCATGCGAGCTGGGTGTTAGATTGGTGTGGTTCGTAAAATTAACCGTGGGCTTTAACAAGGCAGAAGTGTCATTTCAGGGAATGAAAGTCCCTTGGTCCTGTTGCTAAGAGGGATAAAGTTATTAATTGCCTGGAGACAACTACATTAAAACCTTTTGGCCTGCCTTTCAAGGCAGACGGCATGCTATTCTACATTGAGCAAATCAATTGTACCACCATGATGTGTTTCATGCAAACTAATTGATAGGATGTGACTCGGGGCCTTTAATGGACTAAAGCTAAACTCCCTCTTGCCTACACAAATGAGGTGTCTGCTTTGTAGAAATTGGGTTGTCCAGGAGGCAGAGGGATGGAGGCTCCAATCTGCCTACGTGACATTTCACCGGAACAGTTCCTCTCCAGGAATCAGATATCCAATGTGACCAAACTTCAGCTTTAACTTTCTCCCCCCAAATCTGTCCCACTAAGGCGTCCCCAACGTAGTCAAAGAACTGCCAGTCACTCAGAAAAGAAAGGTCAGAAGTGCCAGAAAGGGGGTGGATGAGTGGACAGTTAGAACTTTACCAAGAAGCAATTAATTACCCGTACTTCTTTATTTGGTTTCCTGTCTCCTCCTGCAAAAATGTAAACTCCCCCTGCAAAAATGTAAACTCCCCCAAGGGTAGGGTTTGTGCCTGTGTACCCACGATATCTAAGGATGGCTGTATCCCTAATACCAAGCACAGCGCCTGGCACGTGGTGCATGTCCAATAAGCATTTCCTGAAGGAATGGATTCAATGAATTGTGACTTTATTCATACTCATATGCACATTTGGAGATGAGATTCAAGTTGAAAGAGAAATTTAACAATGTTGGGTTCACCTGGTCTTACATTCTTTGGCAAAGTGAAAGAGGAAGTACAGGAAAATTCTTTAGCAAAAACTTTATAAGAATGGGGACCAAGCCCATCCCTGGGCAGTCCAGTGTTTAGCTCTGCCCACTGAAGAAGGAACCCTGGATAAATGCCTGGTGAATGAAGGCCAGAGGAGATAGAGTACAAAGATCTGCCTATCAATCCTAGTTTTCTCATTAGCTATGTGACCTTGGACAAACCACTGGACAAACAATTTACTTATCTCTATAATAAGGGCAGGGAGCCTAATATTTTTTCATCCTAAAGATAAGAGCCTGGCTATATGATTTTGAGCATTTCCTTCTGATTTCTTAGAGTTTTCATCTCTCTGCTTATATTAACCTTTTGTTCTTGTATGTTATCTACTTTTTTTTTTTTTTACTATTAGAGACCTTAGTATATTAATCATAGTTGATTTAAATCTCCAGTCTAATAATTTCAACATCTTTACCATATCTGAGCTTCATTCTGATACTTGCTCTGTCTCTTGGAACTGTGTTTTGCATCTTTCATTTTTGTTGAAAGTGACGTACTAGGTAAATGGAACCCTGTGTGGCTCCAGGAGCAATTTCTTTCCCCAGTCTTTGCTCCAGTAGGCTGTGATTCTCTCTGTCCGTCTCTCTCAATTTGAGTGCAGTGGTTTTCCCTGTGACTTAAATTCCTTGATGGACCTAAGGAGACTTGCTGATTTTCTGTTTGTTCAGCCTTTTTATTACTTTGACAACAAAACCCATGCCTTCCAAGCTCTCTACATTCCAGATCAGAAACCAGAAATCCATTAGAGCCTGGCTCTGTCAAGATCCTATCCAGCTGTGAGAATCAAGGCTGCATTCCTTATTGGAGGCTGACTCATAAGAAAATATATAGGTGGTCAAAAAGAGAATCTAAATGGGAAACCCAAGGCTGGAGTTAAGTATGAGAATGGTGTGGGATTAGGGTGGATGGGGTGGTATGCAGTGCTGGTGCTGTGGGGTGGGGTGAGCCTGGGGTTGGGAGTCATGGGGTTTGCAGGGCTGGGAGGACATGTCAAGGACTAAATCACAAAGATGACAATACCTCATATGACTTGAGTGTCAGGGTTGGAATTTGTGGCGTGGAATAAAGATATCCTCTATCATGACGAAAGGGGGTGAGTTTCTGTCATTTGAAATGATGGCTATCTACCCATTCTGAAGTTCTCCTGCATCTCTATCACCTAGCTGTCTTTCACTATCTGTTTATTCTAAGGTCCTACAGACCATTAGAAAAAGCAAACTGTTCACTGTATGGCAGACACCAAAAAGATGCTTGCAGGAGACTGCTAAGAATATGTTCATCCACTTTCTTCTCTCTGTGACTCACCCAACCAACGCTTATTTAATTCCCCACCCTATGCTTTTTCCTGTAATTGCTCTGGTAACCTGAGCTGGTTATTTGTGTTGCAATCTGTGATTCTCATAATAACTAGGAGGGCCTGTGTCTTTAGAACTTGAACCTGCCTTAGGACACCTTGCAGCTTCCAGAAGATTTACAGGTATACAGTCAGGGAGACAAAACTGTCAGAAAACCTGGCCAGGGGAATCACAAAATGCATTGCAAACCCCTTTGCACTCCAAGTTGGTTCCACTAAGAACCTGAACCAAATGATGAAAAACAACTAGACAGCAACAGATTGAGTCGACTAGGGCCCTGATGGTCACTGTGGCCAAGCTCCTTATTTACAAATGAGGAAGCCGGAGCAGTGGGGATGGATTCTGAAGTCACACTGCTTAATTTCTATCATTTCACAGTTAACTATATCAGGCAAATGAGTCTGTCTCTCAGAGCTCAGTTTTCGTGTCTATAAAACAGGCACATTATGACTATCTACCTATAGCGCTTCCTATCTGCCTGTCCCCCAATTAAATGAGAGAAGCACTGACAGCTAGCATTATCTACGGAGTTCAGGATTAAGAGAGCAGGCCTGAGAGTCTAGCAACCTGGTTTCTGCACCCAGCTGAGCCACTGAGTGGCTACCTGAGTGACTTTAAAGAGCTGACTGAATGTCTGTGGCCTCCCATTTTCTTACCTGTAAAATGAGGACATTAATAATGCTTCCCACTTAGCATCCCCTTGTTAGAATTAGGTGAGGAAAATGCTTCCCAGTCTAGTCATCAATAAGATCTCCACAATTACTTAGGACATCTCAGAAATACACAACAGCACTCCAACTGCCAGCAGCAGAATCAAACATCAGGTTATGAGCTGACCTTGCAAGTGTTTTCAAAACCATCTGGGCAATGACTTTTCTGTTTTCTCAGCCTGGGGACGATAAAATTGGGACTTGAATTTTGGTTGCTTATTTTGGCAGCAATGGCACAGGACTGAGAGCTGAAAACGCACTGTCATTTTCTCAAGACTTCATTTTCTCAGGAAGGGCCTGAAACATTTCCTCTTACCCCTATCCTGTATATCATCCTTCCCTGGCTTTCTATGGACCCTGGGGTGGGGGGCAGTGTATTAGACTATTATTCAAAGGGATTCACTCTATCCTGCCTTTTCCAGGAGAAAAGCTTCCTTCCTGCCCCACTGGTGTGGGTTTGTCCATGTGACTACTTGCCTGGCCTCCTTCTGGGCAGAGTATACAATACCCAAATTTGACTTTGAAATTGCCCAGGTGACTTTCCTGGGCCAATGGGGTATTAGCAGATGTGATGGAATCAGGGGCTGGAAATGTGCTTGAATGGCTGGGCTTATTCTCCTGCGCCTCTGTCATCATGATGAGTACAGTTTCCTCCAGGTAGCTCTGGACCTTCAATCTGGATCCCATAGTGATCTACCTGGAGCAGGACTGAGCCCAATCCAGAGAGAGGAGCCAAGGCCAACCAGATCCACAGCTGAAGCAGAGCCACCCAGCTGAGCTTTGTATGAACTGGCTAACCCCTGAGCAATATGCACATGAGTGAACGAAATAAATGACTGTGTTTTTAGCTACTGAGTTTTGAAATACTCTGTTACATGGCAACAGATCATTGATACAGTGCCTTCATCTGGTGCTTAATCACATCATCCTCGTTCTATGTCATATAGAATGGTCTGGAGCCCTCAGCTAGGACAGCACATATGGGAGACCTCACACATCTCAGTCCTTTCACATTATTAAAAAGTCTATTGCAGTCACTCATTAAATACCTATCTAAAATCCTTGTTGCTTTGAAAAAAATAGTTCCCAGCTCATATGTCCTCATAAAACCATCTCCCTGTCTGCCAGTGTCAAATGAGGCTGTCTCTCCACAGTGTAAGAACTGGACTCAGGCCTGAGTGTGCTGGTGAAGGCTGCTACAGGCACTGACCAGGTCCCCTAGGGAGCAGGAGGGTCAGACACTTCCTAAGGCCAAGGCAGGCAGCCTGTGTCTCTCACACCACCTGTGGTCAAGCGCTCCCAGGGGAAGACTTAACCACATCAAAGGCATTCCAGACTAAGCCTCCCACATGGAAGGTGATGAGCATCAAGCCAACCTCGGTGACACTTGAGTGCCCTGAACATTTGCAGCTCTGTCTGAGTGGGCACCCGAGCTGTGGCGGGCACACAGAGGCAGCACCAGGGGATCAGGGATGCTGTTGGGAGCATCGGCTGCCCTCCAAGCGCCAGTCTCTTCCTGTGAGACCTCCCAGCAGCCTTTAATAGAGAGAAAGGACTGTGGGAGCTATTGTTGGCTTTGCTTCCCTGGGCTGGGTTCCCATCATCCCACAGAGGGGGATCTCCGAAGACACCATTGTGAGCCGTGCTTGTCTCGTTCCCCCAGGGACTGGCTGGTGGATCTGTTCTTTTTTCTGTTTCACATTTGTGAGGAACCACCGGGAGTGGTCATGAATGCCAGGATTCTTAGAGGGAAACACTGAATAGGCCAGCTGGCCAAATGCCCTTCAGTAAGGACTAAGGTGTAGTCTTAGAGCACTGGGAAGACTGCTCTCGAGGCCAAGTGTGATGGCACAGGTCCAGAGTGAAGCCAGAGACTTGTTCCTGAAAAGTGGCAAATCTCATTTGTAAAGAAATATCACTACCCCTCAACCATCCAAGGTGTACTGACGCTGTCTTAGTGGGGTGAAAACATTGCCTATGTTTCTACTCAAGTCTGGCTCTCCTTGCGCTGACCACAGGGGTCCTCCCAGGGGCCAGCTACAGTAATTTTGGAACTCCCACCCACATAAATACTAAACCTACTGAAAGGACTCCTCCAGACCATCTTGCCAAAAACATACTCAAAGCCGAATGACAGCTGGATTGACTTGCTATCGACTAGTGATGGAGGGTAAACTTAAGAGACATGTAATTCAATACTACTTTTGATTTTGTAATTATCTTCAATTTGGAGTTAAAATATTTCCTTTTGAGGTTTAGCTAATTTCTTATCCTCTGAAGGAACTTCTGGGCCCCAGGCACTGTACCTCCTGGAGTCCAGCACGTAAGTGACTCTGCTGGCTAGACTGCCTCAGGCCCAGATATTACTAGTATTTCATGACTGGCACTTGCTTCTCACTCTGAAATAATACATTTGGGGACTTCCCTGGTGAGTCCACTGGCTAAGACTCCACGCTCCCAATGCAGGAGGCCTAGGTTCAATACCCGTTCAGGGAATAGATTCCACATGCCTCAACCAAGAGTTTGAACGCCACAACAAAGACCTCACAGGCTCTTTAGATGGACCTGGTGCAGTCAAACAAACAAACAAACATTAAAAATGATCTAAAAATAACAGTATTAATCAATTTGAAGTTCCTGCAATTGATAGGAGCCAGGATGAGCTTTAACCCCCACTCAATGCTGATTTCCACACATCCTCCCAGTACGAATCAGCTTCACATTATTTGCCCAGAAAAAGTAAGCAGGCAGATACTGTCATTATTTCTTCCTGCCTGCAAGGCCCACGTGCTCTCTTGTTCTAGTGCCACGAGAGACATAAACAAAAAGCAGGAAACTCAGCCAGGTGTACCTGAGATGCTCACAGCAAGAGCTGACCACTTGCCTCTGGACTAAGTTTTCTCACTGGCTCTGGGATTTGACAGTAACAAAACCTCCTTCTTTAGCCCCCTGGCTCGATGAAGGCCATAACAAATTTCAGTGCTTCATAAGACTTCACAAATGTTACTTGTCTTTTTATGATGGAATCTATTTTTTCACATTAGCATAACTGAGTGCTTCCTTTCTGTATCCTCTTCTGCCTTGTGTACAGACGGACACCAGCCTGGCAGTGACACCCACCTGGAGCCCGTCAGCTCAGGACCCTTCTCCATGCCCTCCACTGGCCACTTGGCAAGGGCTCTGTTTTGCTGTCAGGTTTCCACCACACTGAGGCTCAATGTATTGGAAAACAGAGTGCAGAAAAAGTAGGTGCAGCCAGTGAGGACACCTAAAGGTGCTGTGGCTAGAAATGTGTGTTCAGATGGTCAGATGCTCTGGTTTTGAACTTGGCTCCTTCTTCTAGAAGCTGTGTCATCATGGGCAAGATACACTACCTCTTGGAGCCTCTGATTCCTCATCTACAAAGCTGTGTCATCATGGGCAAGATATACTACGTCTTGGAGCTTCTGATTCCTCATCTGGTAGGATAAACAAAATACCTACCTCATAGGGTTGTTATAAAGAATAAACCGTATCAGCAGGTAAAGCACCAGCAAAGTGAACACATGCTTGGCTGAATAGAGTTAGCCACTGTTATTAACTGTGGGTTCCTGGAGGTGGCAGGGGTTTAAAGGACCCTTTAGAAATTCATGTGTTGAACTTGGAGGTTTTCTTGAAGAAGGCCGTGATTAAACCTTCCTTTGGCACACCTGGGTTGTCAGGAACAGCCAGCATCTACATACCATAAACTTCGCTATACCTACACCACGATGGACTTGTTTGCAAGTTTTTTTAACCAACATAACCACCGAGATTCACTCAAGCAGCAAGTGGAGCATGAGTGTCCTCTCCTGGCTCCCCTCCTGCCTCACGGGCCATGCCTCCTCAGTCCCCTTTGCTGCTGTTTTCATCTTCTCTCCAGACCTCAGCATAGCCAGGCTTCAGGCTATGGACCTCTTTTCTGTCTGTAGCAGTGGTTCTCGTGGGGATGGTTTTGAGCCCCCGGGACACATTTGGCAATGACTAGAGACATTCTGGGTTGTCCTGAAGTGGTGGGTGCATGTACTGCTACTGGCATCTAGGGGGTAGAGGCCAGGGCTGCTGCTAAACATTCTGCAGTGCACGAGAGAAACCTTAACAATCCAGCTCAAATGTCAGCAGCGCCGAGGCTGGAAATCCTGGTCTACACTGACCACACTGATGAAGTCTCAGGCACCTCCAACTTAATACATTCAACACTCAACTCCTAATCTTACCCATTCCAACTCAAATCAGCCCCCCTGAAGTCTTCCTCAGGTCACCAGTGGGCAAACCCATCCTTCCAGCTGCTCTGGCCAAAAGCTTGGAGTCATCTGCGACTCCAGCAGATCTACTGGTCCCATCTTCAAAGAATAGGCAGAATCTCACCATTCCACTCATCCAACCCTGGCCCAAGGCACCGTCATCTCCTCCCTGACTCAGTACACTGCCTTCTAATTTGTTTTTCTTCAACCCCTGTATTCTCCATCTCCCTGCCCCAAAGCCATAGTAATCTATTTTAATTACTTTGTATGGGAGTACATTGCTTTATGATGTTGTGTTAATTTCTACTGTACAGCTAAGTGAATCAGCTCTATGTAGACACATAACCCCTCTTTTTAAGATGTCCTTCCCATTTAGGTCACCACAGAGTACTGAGTAGAGTTCCCTAGCTATACAGTAGGCTCTCATCAGTGCTTCACTTTTTACACGGTGGTGTATATATGTCACTCCCGATCTCCCAATTCATTCCACCTCTCCCCCTTGGTTCTCTATATCTGTATCTCACCATAGTGATCCTTTAAAATGCAAGTCAGTTCTCATCACTCCTCTGCTCAAAACATTCCAGTGCTTCCCCAGCTCAGTCAAAATAATTGACAAAGTCTTCACTCGGCCTCCAAGGCCCTACCAGAGCTCAACTAGCATTGCCTCTGATCTTGCCACTTTCGCTTTCATTCACTCAGCTCCAGCCAGCGCAGTTTCTTTGCTGTTCTTTGAAAACCCCGGCATACTTCCACCTAGTATCTTTGCATGTGCTGTTCCCTATGTCTGAAACACTTCTCCCCCTGTACACTGGATGAATTACTCTCTTGGTTTCTTCTAGGCTCTGCCCAAAGTCACTTTATCAGTGAAGACTTCCTTGACCACCATGTCTGAAAAAGAACACCCCCAGGCTCCTTATTCTCCTTCCCTGCTTCATTTTTATCTTCAGCGCTTATTGCCACCGGACATATATTTCACTTTTGTCTATTTATTGCTCATCTGCCCCCACTAGAGGCCACACCCTGTGAAGGAGAGTAGCTTTTGTCAGCTTTGTTCTCTGCCATATCTGTATCAAGACTAGTGACCTACACATTTTACACTTCACACAATGTCTGTTGAATAAAGAATTGATTCTGAAATAGTGCTATTGATGAGTTCTGATTTCAGAATAACTTTCATTATCAATAGACTATTCCAATTACTCTAGGCCAGCTAGAAATCTGTTCTATGCTGGGTAACCAGGGAAAGCTACTTAAAATCTTTGGGCCTCAGCTTCCTTATCTGAAAACTCATCAGACTTTCATTCATAGATTGCTATGAGATTCCATGAAATAAAACACATGAAGTATTTGACACAGTGTCTATAACACATAAAACACTGAATAAATCATAATAGGCATAGTGATAACACTGGAGCTGTACTTGGGGAGTTTCTCTAGTCTGTAGAGAAGCTCACTAGGAATTCCCCCTTTAGCTGCCCAACTGCAAAGACTTTCCTAGAGTGTTCCACCTGCCTCTTCCCTACCCATCCCCTGACAGACTTTCTGGGTCAGGTCCAGGGTTTCCCCTAGGTTTCTGAGCCCTCTGATTCCATGTACTTTAATCCAAATCAATTCAATAATAGATACGGGACCTAACTGCTGTTGTCTACAATGGAGATGAATTACTGGGTGCCAGGCAGATGACTTCTGCCCTGGACTTGCAAGATGAGGGGGAGGAGCCATAACAGAACTGGGGACAGAAGGGAACTGACTGGACAGCTGCCCTTGCTACTCCGAGTTTTCCAGTGAATGACAGCAGGCTTATTGATTTGCTTCCATATTTCTCATTTGTTGTTGCATTTTTCTTGTTGTTGTTCATTTGTTCATCCATTCCGAAATTCACCCACCACTCTATGTTGATCACCTTATGCGCCAGGCACTGTTCTAGGTTTGGGGCAAGAGTCAGTGAATAAGACAGAGAAGGTCCCCGCACTCACGAAGAAGGTTTTATCATCTGGGCCAGACAGATAATAACCAGATTAAAAAGTGTGATGATTTCTGGGAAGGACACACACTGTGAAGATAGTAGAATAGGGTCAGAACACGGAGAATGCTGGGTGCAGGGCTACATTAGGTTGGATAATCAGGGGACAGACTGAAGACATGGTGTTTGAGCTGAGACCAGAGGGGAGGGTTCTGCCATCAAGCAGCCCACATCCTTCTTCGTCGCCCTCCTCTAGTGAAGTAAAGGAAGAATAAGGTGGGGCATCACGGCAGAAGGGAGGGATCTAAGCTCTTGGTCTCCAGTTAATCCTGGTACCCAGTATCCTGAAAATCCTCACTAGTAAATGAATGAGTCTGGTTTGATATCCTCCCTCTCTTTACTCCCTTCCTTTTCCCTAACTTCCTTTTTTTCTCTCTCTCTTAAGACACTGTCTGAGTAAAATGTGGTAAGTAAATTTGTTTAAAATCAGAATTCCCAGTATCTAAGTGTTTAAACCCTCCCCTCACAGTTTCCAGATTTATATAAGTGATAAGATAATTCATGACCTCTTGAGTGCACACAGTCACACAGCTTCACCCCCTGCCCATGAAGGAGGGGAGCAGAATCAATACCACACAGCTCTGCAATTAAGTTCGAGCGTCATCCCCCTACAGAAGTCTGCATGCCTTTTTCTGCTGCCTGCAAACACCCCCTCTCCCTCTAATCTGTAGCTTAGGCTCTGGCAGTTCATCACAAGCACAATAAAATCAGGTTAATTCCCTTTGTCAATTGTCCAAGAAAATTTATAGAATTGTGGTCATTAATTTCATCACTTTAAGTGGAAGGGGAATAATAATTTCATTATCCACTATTATTGCTTATAAATTTTTATGAATTATTTGCATTATTAAAAATTCATCATGTGCCTAATGTGAAAATGCAGAGCTGTCTGGATCAGCCAGGCTTTTTTCTTCTTCTGTCAGGCACAAACATTGGTGATGTTTAGGGCACTGACACGTCCTCTTCCCTTCATACAGGGTGGCAGAAGTGGAGTTAGGCTCTGAGAAAGAGTGAGAAAAAAATGCCAGAAAATCATTAAGAGGCACAATGGGTGACTGATACATGACGTAGCCCTTCCGACAGCAGTGATATTACAGGATGGTTTAGAAGACTGGCATGCTCACACTTCACCATGAGGAGTCAGGCGGCAATGTCACGGTCACGCGCCGGCTCCTGGCTCGGCCAGCACTCACCCTGAATCATGGATCATGTTACAGCACACCCTGTGTGCAGCTCTACATTTCCTTGCACTCTCTCACTGTCTTAGTCAGCTTGGGCTGCTCTAACAAATGCCCCAGACTGCTAACTTAGACAACATTTATTTGTTTGGCTACTCTGCTGCTGCCCCTAAGTCGCTTCAGTCGTGTCTGACTCCGTGCGACCTCATAGATGGCAGCTCACCAGGCTCCGCCGTCCCTGGGATTCTCCAGGCAAGAACACTGGAGCGGGTTGCCATTTCCCTCTCCAATGCAGGAAAGTGAAAAGTGAAAGCGAAGTCGCTCAGTCGTGTCTGACTCCCAGCGACCCCATGGACTGCAGCCCACCAGGCTCCTCCGCCCATGGGATTCTCCTGCTCTAGAGTCTGGCAACTCCTAGCACTAACACATTCAGTGTCTGGTGAGAGACTGCTTCCTGGTTATGTCTTCACATGACAGGAGAGATCATTTCTCCTTTGTCTCTTTTACAACCTAATTCCATTTATGGGAGCACCAGTCTCATAACCTAATTGTCTCACAGAGGCCCTACTTCCAATTACTATCACGTGGGGGAACCAGGGCTTCAACATATGAATTTGGAGGGTGACATGGACATTCAGTCCATAACCTTATGTCCCTGGACCTCTAAAATTCCTGGCCTTCTCACAGGCAAAATGCCATCCCAGAAGTTTCCCCCCTGAAACTCCGAAGTCTCCTCTAATTATCATCAGGACACTGATTTAGCCAATGCTGACTCTGTAATAACGCATCACATTACACTGCGTCTTGGGCTCCCCTCATGGCTCAGCTGGTAAAGAATCTGCCCGAAATGCAGAAGACCTGGGTTCAATCCCTGGGTTGGGACAATTCCCTGGAGAAGGGAAAGGCTACCCACTCCAGTGTTCTGGCCTGGAGAATTCCATGGACTGTACAGGCCATGGGGTCATCAAGAGTCGGATATAACTGAGTGACTTTCACTTTCACAGTGCATCTTGTCTGCAATTTCACATTTTTTGTATACCGTTAGCAATATTTATTAACTATGAATCTTTGACACGATGGTTAACACTGTATGGATATCACGTGCATGAATCCTTGCAACAACCCTATGATGTAGGTATGACTACTTCTGTTTTACAGGTAAGGTTTCTGGGGATTCACCAAGGCTGAGGGCTGTTTTTGAGTATCTAATTCCACAGGTATTTACCATGAGGTATAGTCCATCTGTATTTTGTTAGGTCTGCATTTTACTAAAGTTGTTTGAGTAAAGTTAGGGATTTTTAAAATGAAAAATAATTTTTATTTAAATGTTCTAATCCTATAAAAAATCTTGCAGAATATCTTACATTGTCTAATTTTACGATACCCTGCAGAACTGGGACATTGGAACTGACATATATACACTACTGATACTACTTGTAAAATAGCTAGGGGCTTCTTTGGTGGCTCAGGGGTAAAGAGTTCACCTGCTAATGCAGGAGACGCAGATTTGATTCCTGGGTTGGGAAGATTCCCTGGAGAAGGAAATGGCAACCACTCCAGTATTCCTGCCTAGGAAATCCCATGAACGGAGGAGCCTGGCGGACTCCAGTCCATGGGGATCACAAAAATGTTGAACATGACTTAGTGGCTAAACAACAACAAATAAAGTAGATAACTAATGAGAATATACTGTAGAGCAAAGGGAACTCTACTTAATATATTGTGGTGAAGGAAGGAAGTTCAAAAGGGAGGGGGAATGTGGTTGATTCATTTTGCTGTATAGCAGAAACTAACCCAGCATTGTAAAGCAACCATACTCTAATAAAAATTAACTTTTTAAAATGGATAAAATATGGATGGGCAGAGGCCATATACTGGGGAGAGGAAGTTGAAAGCATCGGTACTAAAAATCCTTCAGAGGAGAAGGCGGCTACTCAGTAGTAGCTCTATATCAGAAGCTAACAAACAGGCAGTGAGTTCTTCACACCCACAGAGAAGTGATGGCAGTCACAGAGGATGGCTGACTTAGGCTTCTGGGTAAACGGTGGAAACCTGTAGGTCTGGTATGATAAATGAACTATCACAAGGCAGGTAGAGATGGCCCAGAGAAAACGAATGAACGGGGTGAAGTTTATGGACATCTGTTATTTTTCCTGCCCAACATTCTTGCCCCCGCCTCTAGTTGCATACTGTAATTCTGCCTTGGCAACCACCTCTCCCTGACCTTGGTTCATATGGTTCGAGTGAAGCTGATCCCACTTCCTGAATTGAGAGGTGGCCATTCTTGACACTACATTTCCTAGGCTAAGGTGACTGAATCAAGTGTGGCTCTTTGACTCAGCTGATTAAGAGTCAGCTAAACTTTGGCTAAAAAACAAAGGAGAGATGCTTTTCCTTTAGGGTTACTACATGCAGAATACTCCTGCAATGGAGGAGACCCGGTTCAATTCCTGGGTCAGGAAGATCTGCTGAAGAAGAGATAGGCTACCCACTCCAGTATTCTTGGACTTCCCTTGTGGCTCAACTGGTAAAGAATCTGCCTGCAATGCAGGAGACCTGGGTTTGATCTCTGGGTTGGGAAGATCCCCTGGGAAAGGGAAAGGCTACCCACTCTAGTATTCTGGCCTGGAGAATTCAATGGACTGTATAGTCCATGGGGTTGCAAACATGACTGAGTGACTTTCACTTTCACTACATGCATAGAATGTAACCCATGAACTATTGGCAACAACCAATTTGCTTCCATAAGGGAAGAGGTTACCTGAGAATGAAAGCAATCCAGAGGGATAGAAATGAAGGAAGGAGAACCACCTGATGACACCGTTTGAGCTTCAGGATCAAGCCATGCCTGCAGGCCTAGACACTTCAGTTAAATGAAACGATGGACTCCTGTCTCAGTCTAAGCCAGTTAGAATCAGAGTTCTGTTCATTGCAACAGAAGTAAAGCAAAGTCCCAACTGACCTGCTTGTTGCTTCTTCGTTTACTTCTTCCCACAGTTCAATCATCTCTTCCTTTCGGGTGCCTGCAGCCTCATGATCGGAGTCTGACCTTTTGCTTTTCAGACTGCATTGATGTTACTCTATTTTTTGAACATTTCTTTAGAATTCTAGAATTCTTCCTAATCAAATCAACTTGCCCTGTGTTCTGTTCCTCCAGGTCTTTAACAGAATACAGATTAGTCAGAAAACACAAAGGTTCCTTTATCTATCCTTCATCTCGTTTATTGGCCATCCCTAGGTTGGGAAGATACCCTGGAGGAAGAAGTTGCAACCCACTCCAATATTCTTGCCTGGAGAATCCCCATGGACTGAAGAGCCTGGTGGGCTATAGTCCATAGTGTTGCAAGAGTCGGACATTACTGAAGCGACTTAGCATAGCATAGCCTATAGTAGGCCTAGGCACTGTACTCCATACTTGGGAAATTAGGTAGGAAAAAGTCCCTGCTCTCATGGAGCTCCACTGCTAGATTAGTTGTACAATAACTTAATCTTTCTTAGGTAATGATGACTAGGAATAGTCTAACACAGGGATCACCAAAATATATGTTATAGGCTAAATTGGGCCTGCAGCTTGGTTTTGTAAATAGTTTTACTGGACACATCTATGCCCATTCATTTATATACCACACGTGGCTCCTTTCATATGAAAAAGGCAGAGCTGAGTAGCTGTGACAAAGACTGCAGAGCCTGCATTTGCCATATGGCTCTTCACAAAAAAGTATGCTGACCTGTGGCCTAACCCTCCCAAGGTGCTGCATATGTGCAGTGTAAGTGAAATCCCAAGAGATCTGGTGTTTCAGTTCAGTTCTTTTTAATGGTAGAGGTAAATAAACTGTGCTGAACTCAGGAGAATGGTGGGCATGTCTGAAACACCACTCTGCAACCACTTTTTCAAAGTCACTGATTTAAAAAAACCCTATGCATTGTGCGCTTTATCCCATTACATGGGTTTCTTGTTTCAATATAAAAATCTTTCCAATTTTATCAGTAAGCTGGTTTAACAGGAAGATGCTCCTTGTTGAACTCTGGGACTTTGGGATCCATGCATGTTCCAGCTGGAAAAACGCTGCCTGCATTCAAAATAGCATGTCTCTAAAGCAGGGCTGTTCAAGTCAAGGCTTTGGGGGAGGGGAGGCTTTCTTTAGCTTCTGTAGCACTTCTGCCACCATCAAAGGGATGACAGCAATCAGAAATGCCTGTGCTTTGGAGTGAGTTCTGGCCCCAGCATCTGTCCTTCTGCCTCTTTGGAGTGCTGAGAATTTACAAGGCTCTGAAAAAAATGCTTGGTGTCCTATTCTTGTAGCTTTTGGGAAAGCATTACTGTTTCCTTAATGAGAGGAGACGTTCACATATTATTCTTTAAGCTGTGTTTTATGTCCTCCCCCAGTGACTTCTCTGTTACTGCTCATCAATATATTATCTGTGGACAGAGACTGCTTATGGACGCATCTCTTGGTTTGAGGTTCTGATTATGGATTTTTTGTTGCCTTTATTTATTTGTTGGGCATGTTTGGTGGTAGAAAAATCGTTTTGTATGGATGGAGCATTACATTCTTACTGATGTACAAAAAGGTACTCATTATTTATTGGGTGCTATGGATTGCTCTTTTACACTTGGGCAACTGCGAATCTGTTTATATTGTTAGGTTTTGGTTACCTCTACTGAAAAAAGAATCACTTAGCAAGACAGACTCAGTCCCTTCCTCCTGGAAGGGTAAGGATGCCAGGGAAGCCTGAGGGACTGTTATCATGCAGGGCTACTGAATGGCTCACTCATGAAAGACTCTGACTGAGGGCCTACTATGTATCTGGTCTGTGCTAAGCACTGTGTCTGAAGGAGCTCACTGAATTGCTACCCCTGTCCTTGGAAGGTACAGTCTTCACCCCTAGTTTACAGACCATTGATATGTTCAGTCTTTAAGCAACTAGGTCAAGGTCACTCCACTTAACAACAACAACAATCGTAAACCAACACAGCTCATTATGCTGCATACTGTGCTGAACACTTAAACCCGGTGTCTTATTCCATCATGGCAGCAGCTTTACAGAGCAGGTACCATTACCACTGCAGTGTCCAGAGTAGGAAATGGGACTCAAAACATTAGCCCCATTAGAGAACCTGCCTGCAGATGACCAGACTAGTGAGCAGGGAGGCTGAGACTCCAGCCCCGACAGCTCGACCTCAGAGTCATCTTCTCAGAAAGCCACGCTCACACTCATGTCTTATTATCAGAAAGTGAACCTGGGATCCAGAAGTGCGGCGCCTGCTGCAGTGAATAGCCCTCTCCTCCAGCGGTGCGAGCCTTGAGCAGTCTCCGGACTGGAACCTCGGCCCTGGCCTTCCTGATGCTGAGCAGGAATTCCTGCATGGAAGAGGAGTCCCAGTGCCCTTTGCCTCTCTCAGGATGCTGGGTGCTAGGTCAGAAGGAGCACAGGATGCAGAGTTTGGAGGCCTGGGTTCCAGCCCCACTAGAGTCCCGTGCAACTCTGCGTACGTTCCAGGCTCTCTCTTTGATCAGCCATTCCATCCGTACAGCAAGGGGTTGGATGGGAGGAACTTAACCCTCCCTTCTGGGTTCAGCATCTTTGTTTCTGTCATTTATCTCTGCCCAAAGAGATTTTCCTGTGACTCTCGTGTGAATACAAAATACAGACACATCTCTGGATGTGGGGCAGTCACAGAGTTTTCTAGGAAGTGGATGCTGCATGCCCCACTATGGAACTGGGTTGGGGCCACTCCTGGGTCCTTCACCTGGAGCAGGATGGAAGGCAGGCAGCAGAGGTGCGAAGAGCGGCCCCTGGCAAAGCAAGAGATTGAGTGCCATCCAGGCAGGGCAGGACGGCAGGCTTCTAGGCTTGAAATGCTTGCTGGGTCGGCAGCATCTCAACGACCTGAATCTCACTCTCCGCTCTCCTAACAGTGACCTCGTTGCCCCCAAGCTCCCTAGATCCCTTCACTAGGGAGTCTTGCCTGGGAATGTGGGATGGACTGGGAGTCTGGGATTAGCAGATGCAAACTATTATATATAGAATGATATAGATAAACAGGGGCTTCCCTGGTGGTTTAGTGGTAAGGAAATCTGCCAGCAATGCAGATGTGGGTTCGATCCCTGAGTCGGAAAATCCCCTACAGAAGTAAATGACTACCTATTCCAGTATTCTTGCCTGGGAAATGCCATGGACAGATGAGTCTGGTGGGCTAGTCCATGGGATCAGCAGCAGTTGGATACTAATTAGCGACTAAACAACAACAACAGCAGCATAGATAAACAACAGGCCCTACTGTATAGCACAGGGAATTACAGTCAATAACCTGTGATAAACCATAATGGAAAAGGATATGAAAGAAAATATATGTGTGTGTGTGTGTGTGTGTGTGTGTGTGCGCGTGCGCGCACGTTAGTTGCTCAGTGACTCTCTGCAACTCCATGGACCATAGCTCGCCAGGCTCCTCTGTCCATGGAATTCTCCAGGCAAGAATACTGGAATGGGCTGCTGTTTCCTCCTCCAGAGGATCTTCCTGACCAGGGACTGAACCTGTGTCTCTTGCATTTCCTGCACTGGCAGGCAGATTCTTTACCACTGTGCCACCTGGGAAGTCCTGTAGTTCAAGAAGATAGAACGAAAACTTTCCTGAGTCTGCTTTCTCCACCAGTAATGGGTCCTCATTCTTCCTTTAGGCAAATCCCACTAGGCCCCAGGCACCTTTCCTGATCATTCTGGCTCTTGATTACCCCTCCCTCCTGCTGCAGTTACTCCTAACTTGCAGTTTCTTGAACTGTTTCCCTGAGTTGGTTTCGGTTTGGAGCTGGTGTGTGTCGCCAGGCAACCTGGCCCAGGGCTGAGCGGGCCCTCCAATGTCTTAGAGAGTCTGAATGTGGAAGACGGACGAGCTGGAATTAAATGTCCCCAACTTCTGCATGCCTCTCTGCTCTCAGCAACAAAGACTATTCTGCATCTGGACTTTGCACCAGGTTGAGTTCTAGGTGCTGTGGATACACCACAGGGTGCAAGACAGACCCGCACTTTTACTTGTGTTCCAGACCTTTAAGGTTTGTTTTTCTGGGTCATGAAACTTCTTCTAACAGTTAAACAATCAGGCCTAGATGCATATGCACATCTGATTTGTTTTCCAGAACATGGTGATAGTAGGCTTTCCTGCTTTATATAAAGTCCTTTATAGTCAGGACTTTAAAGGCAGACAGGCAGCCTTACTGAAGGAAGAAATACAAACATATTTTATAAATGGAAAGGGCCAAGCATTAGGTATACTGATATTTTTAGGCATCTTAGTTCCTCTTATTACAGAATTCTTTGTTTATCCCTGAGCTAAGTTGGGCTTCGAGGACACACTGGCCTATCATTTGTTCACTGGTAAGATACAAGTAGGGCTTCCCAGGTAGCTCAGTGGTAAAGAATCCACCTGCCAATGCAGGAGGCATAGGTTCAATCCCTGGATTGGGTAGCTCCCCTGGAGAGGGAAATGGCTATCCACTCCAGTATTCTGGCCTGGGAAACCCCATGGACAGAGGAGCCTGGCAGGCTACAGTCCATGGGGTCACAAGAGAGTCAGACATAACTTAGCAACTAAACACCACCAAGTAAAAGTCGCTCAGTTGTGTCTGACTCTTTGGGACCCCATGGACAGTAGCCCGCCAGGCTCCTCCATCCATGAGATTTTCTAGACAAGAATATTGGAGTGGGTTGCCATTTCCTTCTCAAGGGGATCTTCCTAACCCAGGGATCAAACCTGGGTCTCTTGCATTGCAGGCAGACTCTACCTGAGCTACCAGGGAAGTCCCAAACAGCAACAAAGATACAAAGGATTCCTGAAGCCTAGGGGAAAAGGAAGCTATAGCAGAATTTAGCCACTAGATGGTGATCCCAGACCATGAATGCCTCCCTACTCAGCCAGGGTGGATTTTCTATCCTGTGCTCCCAAGCACATTTCCATTGGCTGCAGAAATACTTCAGCAGACCTAAAAAGGTTCAGGGCACCAGGCCCTCTATATTCTTAACTACCTTATTACTTCAACAATTGGCATTAACTGATATATAAGAGGAAAATGTAACTAGTGTTTACATTCACAGGTAATTTTAAAATGCACCTTGTTTTTTTAAAAAAATATGAACCTTGATTCTGCTTTATACAAAAACAGTGATAGAAGAGGTCAGGATATCTCAAGAAACGTGCAGTTCCCTTCTCTGTGTGGGGTGGTTACATCTATGGCACTTGTCCAGCGCTGACCATGCCGGACAGAGACACAAGGTCAAAGCACAGCCATGCCGGATTTCATACTTTAGAGACTCAAACTTGGA
>SJXQ01000261.1:91826-254336 GCA_006408695.1 Aepyceros melampus
TTGGATTAGTCTTTATTAGTGGCTGATAACTACTGGGTATTTAATTAATACTGAAATACAATCCTTCCATGTCCTCTGATGCAATCAATTTAATCAGGCTCCATCCCTGGATGCCATCAGGAAATGGACTAGACTGGAATGTATTTCTACTTATTTTTGGCATGTAAGAAGATGATAAATACGACTCAAGAATAAAGTCCTAAATTGACTTACAATCAATTCCCAGCTTCCTTGCTTGCTAGCAGTACATTGGTCCCTATTTGGCAATAATATGAAGAGGGTTAGAGCTCGGACTGGCCATTTTTTTGAGTTAACCATCAGACAACCAGATTCTTTGATATAGTTGTTCATTGATGATACTTCCCACAAGGCCAATGAACACAAACTGTAACTTCCCACAGCTGAACAATTCTTTTCTTAAACTACCATTTCAGTCAGTGCAAAGTAAATTACAGATAAAAAGGACTATTAGTTAAATCAGGGTTCTTAGTTGGTGGGGACTTCACCCTCCTTTTTCTAGGAGATGTTTGGCAAATGTCTGCTGATATTTTTTGGTTGTCACAGCCAGGTGTGTGGAGAAGGAAATGGCAACCCACTCCAATACTCTTGCCTAGAGAATCCTGTGGACAGACGAGCCTGGTGGGCTGCTGTCCATAGGGTCGCACAGAGTCGGACACAACTGAAGTGACTTAGCATGCATGCATGCACTGGAGAAGGAAATGGCAACCCACTCCAGTGTTCTTGCCTGGAGAATCCCAGGGACGGGGGTAGCCTGGTGGGCTGCCGTCTATGGGGTCGCACAGAGTCGGACACGACTAAAGCGACTCAGCAGCAGCAGCAGTAGCATCCAGGTGTGACTATGCCACTGGCATCTATTTAGCTTATATTTATAGAATTTATTCTCTTCTTCCTCTTACAACTTTTAAGAGCTTTTTAGAACTTTTCAGAGTTCAGGAATACTGATATGTATCCTACAATGCACAGGGCAACCTCCTGTAACCAAAAATTAATTGTCCCCAAATATCATTTTGCCAACAAAGGTCCATATAGTCAAAACTAGGGTTTTCCAGTAGTCACATATGGATGTGAGAGTTGGACCCTAGAGAAGGCCGAGTGAAGATTTGATGCTGTTGAACTGTGGTGCTGGAGAAGACTTTTGAGAGTCCCTTGGACAGCGGGGAGTTCAAACCAGTCAGTCCTAAAGGAAATCAACACTGAATATTCATTGGAAGGACTGATGCTGAAGCTGAAGCTCCAATACTTTGGCCACCTGAACTGAAGAGCCAACTCACTAGAATAGATCCTGATGGTGGGAAAGACTGAGAGCAAGAGAAGGGGATGACAGAGGATAAGATGACTGGATGGCATCACTGACTTAATGGACATGAGTTTCAGCAAACTCTGGGAGATAGTGAAGGACAGGGAAGCCTGGAGTGCTGCAGTTCTTGGGGTTGCAAAGAGTCGGACATGACTTAGCAAATGAACAGTAAAATATCAATGTAGGCCGAGGGGGAGAAGCCCTAGTCCATATCTTTCAACTCCATCCAGTGGTGGGGAAATTTTAGGCATTTCTAGGAGTTATACAAGCCAGTGAGAGGACTGATGGGGCTGTCTGTGTTTGGGGAGGACAAAATGTTTGGTTCCTTAATCTCTGTCTTTCTGTCTCCCCATCCCCAGCCTAGTGTATGCATACTCTTCCCAACTCCAGCTGTTTGAGAACTGCATCAGATCATCCATCTGTCTCTAGGAAAGAGGAATCCAAAAATGCAAATGACTTATTCTCTGCTAAGTACACAGCTGTGCAAAGAACCATTTAAAACAGGGCTGGTAATACATTTTTTTTTTCAAGAAAACTTCTATTCTCAAATTTCTCCAGCCTCTTAAAGAATCTCTTAAACAATCTCTCTTTTTTTTTTAATAATTTCTTGTTGAAAGATTAAGTTGTCCATTTCAGATGAACCTGCTTCCTGCTCTACTGAGAATTTGGAAATTTTCAGACTTTTTTTTTTTTAAGGAAAAGTCTGAAAAACTTTCAGGAAATTTCTAACTTCTTTCCTTTATATTTTCAAGATTCTCCCCATTTCACAGGGCAAGTTATCTAATGGTACTGAGTCTCAGCTTTTCTTAGCTATAAAGTGGGAATGATAAAACTTTACAGAATTGTGCTGAGGTGGGGCCACATGGGTATTCCGCTGAGGATCATCCTCTCTCTCTGGCCCCTCCTCCAGGTGTTGGTTTGGCCTCCAGTAGCCATGTCTGTCGTGTATGATTTTGCCCTCCTGGTCACAGCTGACTGATTCAAGGATGAGGACTTGACCTAGTCTGAGCCAATCAGAATCCTTCATTCCAGAGTCAGAAACTTACAATGCGGAAGTGCAGAAAGGGGCAACAGCTAGAGCTGGGTCACACCGATGGCAGTTCACCAGCACTCTTGGCTCAGTTTCATGTTATCCCTCGCAATTGTCCTTGTGTCTTTAAGTTCCTTTCTAAGAGTTTAATTTTCAAGGATACTTTTTGCCTTTGACCAATTTATATTTATAGATTTCATTCTCTTCTTTTTTATACCTTTTTACATTCCCACCATAGTCCTGAATTTGCAGGTACTTCACAGCCAAACTCCAAGGCCATTTCAAAAGCCATCTCCGCTAGGAGCACTCTTTCGGTTTTCTCAAAAAGAAGGAATCTGTAGTTCACCTCAGAATGGAATCTTTTCTACTTCATATTCATTCTGAATACACATTTCTTATTTTCCTGTGAGTGTGTTTGCATCCTAAGGGCAAGGTCTTTGCTTTCATTTATTCATCTTTGGCCCCAAGTAGTGTTTTACAAGTTGGATACTCAATGGAAATTTATCAGATGAATGAATTATTCATTTTATTTATTTGTGGCCTGGGAACTTCTTCAGTAATTGTTATCTCGTCTTTTTCAAGGCTATAATAAAAAATGCTCATGCATATAAAAACAAAATTCAGAGAAAAGCAAGAGCCTATTTCAAATGTTTCCTTCCCTATGGACCTTTCCTTGGTTTTCCCATCAAGAATTAACACTTTCATTTGATGTTTTATTCAGATAATTCAATAGACAGAGTTAGTTGTGGAGAAAAACATTTTCTTTCTTTTGTCTTGACTGTTCACCTTCAGTAACATCAATTAATTTCAAACATTTGAAACTAATTGTTTCTCAGTTACTTTACTTCACAAGCCGGCATGGAAGATTTACTAGGCACAGAGAAAACCACAGGATGTTCTTGGAAAATCATTCCAGAAATTCAGAGTATATTTAAGCTCTTTAACAAATCGTTATTGAGTATTGTGATTCTCAAAATGCAGACCTAGTATCCTGGAGATGATATTAGGTGGCACAAAGAGGGGACAACAAATGCCCATGCTAGACAGCCATCCTCTTCCCTTCCTTCTGACTCCTCAAGAAGACTGGCTCAGCATGGCAGAAGAATGTCTTGAATTTGCTCATCCTCTTTTATTTAAAAGAGATGGCAATTTGTTGACATTGGCGCCTCCTTCTGCAGGGAACAGATTCAATCTAGAATTACTAAAGTTGTTTTGTTTTCACTGAAGTTATTTTTAAGGCTACTCTCTATTCACAATCAGACAGAAAAAGATCTCCTTTAAATCTAAGTTCTAGAATAGGAGTAGATTTTTAAAAATATGAATAAAACAAATAATTAGTGCTGGCTGTATACAGGTATGGTGTGAGGGTGGTCAGGAATGACTATAGTTTTAGAAAAGACAGAGCCAAGCTAAACACTGTATATTTCAGTGCTGACTGATTGAAGTGCAGTGGATGGTAAAAACATGATGGATTTGAAAAAGGGAGGGTGACTTACAAGTAGATATATGTCCTAATTCTTCTTAAAGTCAAATACAGAATTTTTTTCTGTGAAAAAATGAGATTTTTCTGTGAAATCTCATTAATATGTGTGCATGAGGATTTGTTTTTACATAATGTTAAGTCCTTAATTCCTCTGAATCATTTCCACATTACAGTCTACTTTCTTTCTGGTTTGCATGTGTGTATATGTGTGTGCATCTTGTGTGTGTGTGTGTGTGTGTGTGTGTGTGCACGCGCGCACGCGCGCACATATTGCTTTCAACAGAACACAACAGCAAACATGAACTGTCATATTCTGATTCTGACAAACTACGCAAACCACTGCCTAATCCAATTATTCTATATAATTAAAGCAGTTAGTTTTAAATTACAACTGAGCTCAATTTTAAGGGGAAAAATAAATCTCTCTTTTTAATTTTCTAGTGCCTTGGTTTTATCCAGCTTTGCAAATCGTACTTATGGCCTGTCTATAAAAATAAACCTAAATGTAAATTATGATTTAAATCTCTGTGGGCAAGCTGTTCTGCCTTATTTGTTAGAAAGCAAATAAGACCTACTTTATGGCCTGTTTACAGAACTGAAAATTTCAAACTGAGGAATTTTAAAAAGACAGCAACCATCTTGATGCCCTAACTACGAAAGTGACTAAACAGAGTAATGCTCTCAGAATAATCTGACAGTCTTGAAAACAAACCATTACTTGATGTCTTTTAAATGATAGATGAGATGGAATTTAAAAATTATACATAAATATATGACTTCTATTCACCATTTAAGCTGTTATTTATACAATCTATAGAGACAGAGGGCTCTAATCTGTTGAGTTTCTTTGTGATGCAGTTTTGATTACAGGCAATCACTTAAGCCTGCATTCAGTCCCCTCCCTCCCTCTTTCAAACTATTTTACTCTTAGTTCACGCTTTTAAAACCACTGGGAAGAAACAGAATTCTCCATCTCGGTGAAAAGTCATTATTATTTGAGATCTCAAATATATTCAGCCTCATACTGTCATATGAAATTCTAATTGTGAAGCTCCAAGGTAAGCAACCTGTTCATAAATCAGTTGATCTGTCCCTGAGGAAGTTTTTGCAGGTAACATTGTTCGTGCTCATAATGTCTAAATATTTAGGTTTGCTCTACTGTAGGTGGAGGGGAGTATTCCTCTTCCTCTGTTCAGATTCACAAATTAGGAGGAAACCAATTAGGAAGGTGTTTGCTGTGTGACTTGCCTCCCATGGGCATAACCAGAGTGGAAAGAACACCCCTCCCTGCCCCCGGCATCTGCGGAGAAGTAAAAAACTGCACAAGCCTGCACTGCTACAAGGGAGAACGTCTCCCAAGCCACATCACTCACTCGGGGCCATGACAGTGATGCGGCAGGATGCAGATGAGACACAATTCCCCATGCACACTGGCCAGGGAGCAATCGTTTTCTTCCAGACTCAAAAAGAAAAAAAAAAGGACATATAAAAGCACAAGAGAATTAGAGAGCCGTTAACACAGGGACAACTCTGAATCCTCTATAGTTGACTAGCTGTGTGAGAGAGTGTGTGTGTGTGTGAGAGAGAGTGTGAGACAGTGTGTGTGTGAGTGTGTGTGTGAGAGTGTGTGTGAGAGAGAGTGTATGTGTGTATATGCAAAACTTACTAATTACCAGCACCAGGCTGTCTACAGATACTGACTTAGCAGGTATGCTGACAGAATGAGCTGCTCCTCTCATTCAGAAAGTGGCACCACCACTTGCCGTCCCTCAAACCCCAAACTGAGACCTTATTCTGGATTCTCCCCCTGTTACTTCCACACATGCACACATTTAATTTTACCATGAGCCTTTTTGCATCTTTCTCCAAAACATGTCTGTTTTTCTTCACTGTCACTCCAGTCTAAGTCACCATCATCTCTTGCTTGGACAGTCCCCCACCTAGTGGCTTCCCACTAGTTTCCTAATGTCTCTTTTATTTTCAGAAAGGACAGATATGGAATTCCTTTTCTTCTGATAATTTTAAATAACAGCCTTGCTGCTGCTGCTAAGTAACTTCAGTTGTGTCCGACTCTGTGCGACCCCATAGACACGGCAATCCACCAGGCTATCCCATCCCTGGGATTCTCCAGGCAAGAACACCTGAGTGGGTTGCCATTTCCTTCTCCAATGCATCAAAGTGAAAAGTGAAAGTGATGTTGTGTTCGACCCTCAGCGACCCCATGGACTGCAGCCTTCCAGGCTCCTCCATCCATGGGATTTTCCAGGCAAGAGTACTGGAGCGGGGTGCCATTGCTGTCTCCAAATAACAGCCTTATCCATGTCTAATTTACATACCATGAAATTCATATTTTAAGTGTAAAATTCAATGATTTTCAGTAACTTTACATGATAGCAACCACCATTATAATCCAATTGTAAATATAACCATCATCCCAAAAGATCTGCCTGCAATTCTGCCTGTAGTTCTAGGGAAGCACTGGTCTACTTTCTATCTCTATTGATTTGGCTTTTTTGGATGTGTTATATAAATGAGATCACATAACATGGGGTTCTTTGCATCTGGCTTCTTTTGCTTATAATGTTTTTGAGGCTTGTCAGTGTTGCAGCATGCATTAGCACTTCATTGCTTTATGTTGGCAAATAATAGAGCCATATACATAATTTCTGAAGCATAGTAATTACACAACACCCAGGAAGCTATCACTCAACTTTGAATCAAAAGGCTACAAAGGTATTTAGTGTTCTGTTTATCTCCTGACCCATCACACACATAGGACTCAACGGTACCTGGCAGAGTGGTCATCCTTTGCTCACAACTTCCAGTGGCTTCCTCTGGCTGTTAAATTGAAACCCAAAGTTGTTTAATGGGCCACAAGGCTCTATCTACCTGGTCTGGCTGTTGCCTGTTTCATGACAGTCCCCCTTGCTTATGTATTCCAGATATAACACTTTTCTTTCTTTTCCTTGACCATCATAAGCTATTCCCACCTCAGGGGCTTTAAATGGGTTCTATTCTCTTCCTGGACCATTCTTCTGCTTGCTCTACAGGTGGCTGACTCCTTGACACTGAGTTCTCAACTCCCAGAGCAGCATCTCAGGAAGAAATTTCCTGACCAATTTATTAATAAAGAGAACTTCCCCTGATCCAGCATTTCCCTTCATATTACCCTTTTCCATTTGTTCATAGTACTCACTGCTGTCTTAAAGGGCTTCCCTGCTTCCCTTCCTGCAATTCAGGAGATCCAGGTTCAATCCCTGGGCCGGGAAGATTCCCTGGAGAAGGGAATGGCTACCCACTCCAGTATCCTTGCCTGGAGAATCCCATGGACAGAGGAGCCTGGTGATCTTCATTATTTCATTTCAGGTCAGTTGCTCAGTCATGTCCGACTCTTTGTGACCCCAAGGTTTGCAGCATGCCAGGCCTCCCTGTCCATTACCAACTCCTGGAGCTTTGTTCAAAGTCATGTCCATTGAGTCAGGGATGCCAATCAACCATCTTGTCCTCCGTCGTCCCTTTCTCCTCCTGCCTTCAATCCTTCCCAGCATCAGGGTCTTTTCAAATGAGTCAGTTCTTCGCATCAGGTGGCTAAAGTATTGGAGCTTCAGCATCAGTCCTTCCAATGAGTATTCAGGACTGATTTCCTTTAGGATGGACTGGTTGGATCTCCTTGCAGTCCAGGGGACTCTCAAGAGTCTTCTCTAACACCACAGTTCAAAAGTATCAATTCTTCAGCACTCAGCTTTCTTTATAGTCCAACTCTCACATCTACACATGACTACTGGAAAAACCATAGCTTTGACTGATGGATGTTTGTCAGCAAAATAATGTCTCTGCTTTTTAATATGCTGTCTAGGTTGGTCATAACTTTTCTTCCAAGGAGCAAGCGTCTTTTAATTTCAAGGCTGCAGTCACCATCTGCAGTGAACTGGGAGCCTAAGGAAATAAAGTCGGTCACTGTTTCCACTGTTTCCCCATCTATTTGCCACTAAGTGATGGGACCGGATGCCATAATCTCAGGTTTTTGAATGTTGAGCTCCATGGACAGAGGAGCCTGGTGATCTTATTTGTTTACATACTTTATGTCTCCTCCCACTAGAATATAGGTTCTCTGAGGGCAGAGACTGTCTTGTTCATTGTTGTACTCTTGTGGCTAAAGCAGTGTCTGGTTCCTATTTTATATAAATGACTGCTGAATAAATAAGGAAACAGAATATGAATCAATGCAGAACAACCAGAATATACCAGGATGCAAAGTGGATCAAGAGATCTGGAACAGACAGGCAGCAGAGTCACATCAAACCATAGTTTTTGTTTTGGCTGAACTGACAATATTTTTGTATCTGCACTATCTCATTTTCTTTTTAAAATAAGTAATCCTAGGAAGAAATTTTAATCACTTGTCCCTTGATTAGATTTAACCTCATGCAGAGAAAGTATGTACTTCTAATCAGCACCTTGGGTCTAAAAATCATTGCAAATACTGCTGGTCTGGATTTATCCTCACTTTTTAACAAGGTGCTTGATGTCAATTTCAAGAAACATGGTTTTAGTTACCCTGGCAACCTAGGTTTGGAATTAAGCCCTATTAACTGCCTCTCTATTTACAGTGTCCTCAAGGTTATGTGCATTTCTCATCTTATTTCTTAAGTGCTCCATTTGGAATATGGGTCAAATATTTTTCTTAGTTTATTTTTAAAAAGAGATATGAAATTTCAAAAGGAAGAGAAAATTCTTTCCTCAAATTATATCTATGTCTGCATCTCAATTATGTTTGTATTATTTTTTCTCTATATACTCACATAGAGGAAAATATATCTTTTTTTAACTATGTATTTTTCTGTGTATAATACTTTTTCCTAGATCCTAGAAAAAATTAGGTATTAGGTAATGAAGTTGGTAGCTGATCTTAGGTTACTTTAATTAAAGCCAGTGGTATTAACCTTGGTTCCATGACTTGCCTGGCAGACACATTTTCAATTGAACTTAACACACAATGTGGATCTTAGTAAGTTAAAACCAAACTCTATTCCAAACACGACTCATATTATTACTAGCTATTGCAGAAGACCTGGAAAATTTCTGCAACAAGATGTGTCTCTTTCATGAGCCTTGTCTCTCCCTGTATAATTTAATCTGCAACTGTTTTCTCTCCATGCTTTACTCACTCAAGAGCCTATACAAATATAACTAAGAAATTAATTCTTCTCACCTCAATGTATAAACATCACAATGTAACCTGCTTGCTTAGTTACATCAACTATTACTCTGCTGTTTATATAATAATTCTAACTGTGAGCTTTTTTTATGTATCCAGATAAACGAAGCAAATTAAGATTGCTCAGTGAGGCCAGAGAATGACCTTCATTTGAGCACAATGAATTGTCTGCTGTTTGTATACAAAGAACTGAATCGCATCTTAATTTGGGGCTTCCCAAATAGCTCAGTTGGTAAAGAATCCGCCTGCAATTCAAGAGTCCCCAGTTCTATTCCTGGGTAAGGAAGATCCCCTGGAGAAGAGAAAGGCTACCCACTCCAGTATTCTGGCCTGGAGAATACCATAGATGGTATAGTCCATGGGGTCTCAAAGAGTCAGACAAGACTGAGCAACTTTCACTTTCAAGTTTAAAAGCTGCCAGGAATTCTCTGAGGCCCCAGAGACAAAGACAGCATCCTGATGGCTGAAGCTCCCAATAAATAAACTCATCAAGTGACTATCAGTCATATCCTCTCCCCAGCACCGTGCTTGCAGGGTGACGGAGGCTGAAAATCTGTGTTCACTTGAATAGGGTGACCAACCATCCCAACATGCTCCAGGACACAGGATATTTAGTGCTAAGACTGGCAATCCTGGGCAAACTGGGAGAGTTGGTCACTCTACTCACCAATAGGAAATAACTACGAACCATTATACCAGGAATTTCTCCAAAAGAAACAACCATAAATGAATATAAAGATTTCCATACAAGGGTCTGTATCATGTGCCTAGATTTGTGGAGTGTTAAGTATACACACTCACAGATACAGAACTGCAAACTGGAAAAACACCACCAAGACATTTATATTCACTACTGACGGATATTGGGACCATGAGTAAAAATTTTCCTTACAGTTTGTCTAAATTTTTGTCAACATATGAATTTTTTGATCTGAAACATCAAACAAGCATGGTGCTTTATACAAAACAGAAAATATTACCTGATGTTTATGTACAAGATATGTATTTTCCACCCACACTTTTTCAGCAGCTGCACCTGTTAGGAGAATCCTAGGTCTAAGACTCCACTGTGAAGCTGGAGTCAAACGTCATTTACTTAAATATAACTAAACATGGCTCTTAAGAAAGACTTTAAGTACTCAACATTCAACATTATTTACACAGAGCTGCTGCCTCATTCGGTGACGTTGAGCCTGTTGTAGGTTACATCTTGAAATCCTTTCACATTCATACCTCCCCGAGCACAGTGCAATCTGACTTTTACACCAAGCAGGGCATGTAAGTTTGAGGGGGAAGCAAATGCCTTTAATTTTCATTTTTGGTTTGGTGTCAATGTCACCCTAATGTCAGCATGTAGCGTTCTGTAAAAGGTATATCTTTGCTAAGGTGGAGAGGGAACGGATGTGGCACAGCTGTGGAGTAATCCTCACAGAGAACAAAAGACCCAGCCAGGGAACTGACTGTCCCAGCTGTATATCCAGGACCCACGGGGTTGTAAGAGATGCCTGCTGACTGCAATGCACTCAAGGTCATTCACCAAGACATTGGAAACACAACATACACACTGGCAAATAATGTGAGCAAAAGCAAGGTTTGGGGGTAATAAACACCTACAAACAGAGGGAGAACCAAGAGATGACAAGGGCTAGAATCAACATAGTACTACGTCTGAGGGCACAGCGCTCCCCTTGGAAAAGAGTAGAAAATGGGTATGAGCAGAGTCTTGGTTTGAGGTCCCAATGTATCTTTTTTTTTTTCAATTGAAGTATACTTGGTTCACAATATTGTATTAGTTTCAGGTGTACAACATAGTGATTCAGTTGTTTTTGCAGATTATATTCCACTATAGAAAGTTTTCACAAGATATTGGATATAATTCCCTGAACTATACAGTAAATCTCATACAGCAATCCTTGTTGCTTATCTGTTTCATGAGTAGTAGCTTATACTTATTAATCTCATACTTCTGATTTGTCCCAACTCTGTTCCTTTCCCCAAAACATAAGTGTGTTTTCTATAAGTCTGTCTCTGTTTTATTAACATACAGAGAATTATCTGCATTCTTTTTTTTTAGATTCCACATGTGATATCATATGGTATTTGTTTTCCTCTGTCTGACTTATGTCACTTAGCATGATAATCACTAGGTCCATCCATGTTGTGTTGCTACAAATGACATCCTTTCATTCTTTCTCATGGCTGAGTCTCCACTGTCTGTATGTGCCACATCTTCTTGAACTTGCCCCTTTCACTCCTGTTCCTGGGTACCAGCAACCTCCATCATCTCCCACGCGACTGCAACAGCCTGCCAAATGGTGTCCCTGCTTCCACGATGGCCCATGAAGTAATTCTCCACACAGTAGCCAGAAGGCTCTTTCAAACACGCAAATACAATCAGATAACTTTCATGCTTAAAATCCAAACTTCTGACCTTGGCCTCCAGACCCTGTGGGATCTACCTTCAGCCATCCTTGTTAACCTGCTTCGGTAGCCCTTTGTCCTTGCTCTGCTCCAGCCCCTCTGGCTGTTTATCTGCCCCTCAAACATGTCAGTTTCTATTTAAGGTCCCTGAACCCACCAGTCTCTCTGTTCAGCTCTTTGTCTGACCAGCTCCTTCTTGTTTAACTGTCAAGTCTTGGAGACACTTTCTGACCAACTTCATTCTAACAGCTGCTTTTCCCAACTCAGTTGTCACTTCCCTGGTGGCTCAGACAGCAAAGCGTCTGTCTACATTGCGGGAGACCTGGGTTTGATCCCTGGGTTGGTAAGATCCTCTAGAGAAGGAAATGGCAATCCACTCCAGACTATTGCCTGGAAAATCCCATGGACAGAGGAGCCTGGTAGGCTATAGTCCATGGGGTCGCAGAGTCAGACACAACTGAGTGACTTCACTTTCTGTCAACTTAGTCTCCACCAAATCTCTTTGCATCATTTCTTTACAGCAGACTTCAGGGGCCCTAAACCTGCATTTTGCATGAAAAACAAATGGATAGAGGGTGACAAATATTTGACCAAAGTTGAGTATTAACATCACAGAATAAGCTGTTGAGAATACAAGAATCAAGTGAAATTATTAAAAAAAAAAAATAGAGCTACCATATGATCCAGCAATCTCACTCTTGGGCACGTATCTGGAGATAAACAAAACATACTTGTACCCCACCCTTATGGCAGAAAGTGAAGAGGAGCTAAAAAGCCTCTTGTTGAAAGTGAAAGAGGAGAGTAAAAAAGTTGGCCTAAAGCTCAACATTCAGAAAACGAAGATCATGGCATCTGGCCCCATCACTTCATGGGAAATAGATGGGGAAACAGTAGAAACAGTGTCAGACTTTATTTTTTGGGGCTCCAAAATCACTGCAGATGGTGACTGCAGCCATGAAATTAAAAGACGCTTACTCCTTGGAAGGAAAGTTACGACCAACCTAGATAGTATATTCAAAAGCAGAGACATTACTCTGCCGACTAAGGTCCGTCTAGTCAAGGCTATGGTTTTTCCTGTGGTCATGTATGGATGTGAGAGTTGGACTGTGAAGAAGGCTGAGCGCCAAAGAATTGATGCTTTTGAAGTGTGGCGTTGGAGAAGACTCTTGAGAGTCCCTTGGACTGCAAGGAGATCCAACCAGTCCATTCTGAAGATCAACCCTGGGATTTCTTTGGAAGGAATGATGCTAAAACTGAAGCTCCAGTATTTTGGCCTCATGTATGGATGTGAGAGTTGGACTGTGAAGAAGGCTGAGCGCCAAAGAATTGATGCTTTTGAAGTGTGGCGTTGGAGAAGACTCTTGAGAGTCCCTTGGACTGCAAGGAGATCCAACCAGTCCATTCTGAAGATCAACCCTGGGATTTCTTTGGAAGGAATGATGCTAAACTGAAGCTCCAGTATTTTGGCCACCTCATGCGAAGAGTTGACTCATTTGAAAAGACCCTGATGCTAGGAGGGATTGGGGGCAGGAGGAGAAGGGGACGACCGAGGATGAGATGGCTGGATGGCATCACAGACTCAATGGACGTGAGTCTGAGTGAACTCCGGGAGTTGGTGATGGACAGGGAAGCCTGGCGTGCTGCGATTCACGGGGTCGCAAAGAGTTGGACACGACTGAGCGACTGAACTGAACTGAACCCCAATGTTTGTGGCAGCACTATTCTCAATAGCCAGGACATGCTGCTGCTGCTGCTAAGTCGCTTCAGTCGTGTCCGACTCTGTGCGATCCCATAGACGGCAACCCACCAGGCTCCCCTGGGATTCTCCAGGCAAGAATACTGGAGTGGGTTGCCATTTCCTTCTCCAATGCATGAAAGTGAAAAGTGAAAGTGAAGTCGCTCAGTCATGCCCGACTCTTAGCGACCCCATGGACTGCAGCCCACGAGGCTCCTCCATCCATGGGATTTTCCAGGCAAGAGTACTGGAGTGGGGCGCCATTGCCCTCTCCATGGAAGGGACCTAAATGTTCATCTATGGTTGAATGGATAAAAAGAGATGTGGTAATACATACAATGGAATATCACTCAGCCATAAAAAAAGAATGAAATAATGCTATCTGCAACAACATGGATGGGCCTAGAGATTATGTTAATGAGTGAAGTCAGAAAGAGAAAAAAATAGTGTATATTAATGTATACATGTGGAATCTTAAAAAAGGGTACAAATGAACTTATTTACAAAACAGAAATAGAGTCACAGATGTAGAAAACAAACTTAAGGTTATCAAGAGGGAAGAGGGTGGGAAGGCTAATTGTAAGACTGGGATTGACATATACACACTACTATATATAACAATAAGAACCCACTGCATATCACAGGGAACTCTATTCTGTAATGATCTATATGGGAAAAAAATTAAAAAAACTGGACATATGTATATGTATAAGTGATTCACTTTGCTGTACAACGAAGCTAATAACATTTTTAATCAACTATACTCCCATAAAAATTAATTAAAAATAATATAAAGAGATGTTAACATGTTTAATTATTTATCTAAAAATATTATCCTGTACTTCTGAGACGAATACAATTCAGGAGAGTATTATTTTAAATTTGTAAAGCTAGTAATTTAGTTATAATTTTATTATTACAGTTTTAGTAGTAACAATTCAAGCTTCTGTATTGCGGTGTAGGAACAATAATTTCCTAGCACTATCAGCTAAACATGTCCCCTTGGTGCTGTTATATAGCACATTTAAAGATGGATGCCAAAGAGATGTTTACTTTGCCTTGAGCTTGGTGAAGAGGTAGAATATTTTGGGGTCAATTCTGACAGTGTGGGGAAATGTTAACAGTGAAAGCAAATGACTAAGCTTTTCTTCCTTTCAGATAGCAACTGACTAATGTAAATTTAATCTTTTGTATAATGTGATGAATGCTAGAACAGCAAATGGGTCTACCGAAAGATTAGAATTATGATATAGCCTAACCTTAATTTTTCTGCCTTGACAATTATTT
The DNA here is from genome assembly GCA_006408695.1 of Aepyceros melampus. NCBI lineage: Eukaryota > Metazoa > Chordata > Mammalia > Artiodactyla > Bovidae > Aepyceros > Aepyceros melampus. Next base: position 106,319 of record SJXQ01000261.1, read on the forward strand.
AAATTTTACAAAGATTTCTTGGCTCAAATGGAATATGATAGTCATCCTAAAGATATCCAGTTATATTCTTTTAATAGTCACCTACTTATTTAACTCTTTGAAAATCTTAATTTTTTCATATAAAATAAAGTTTTAATGGTACATTATTATGTTGACATTTGATAATAAATGTATGTGTGTATATATATCACTGACAGAATTTCAATATACAAAGCATATATAAAGATTTTTTATTCTAATACACATTTGGAATGCTCACTTATATTTCAGAATATGAAGATATTAACAAAAAGCAGAATGATATATATCTTGCTTTTATTTCAGATAGTATCACACTGATTGCCTATGATGATTATCTACATCACTGTCCATCAGTTCAGTTCAGTTCAGTCACTCAGTTGTGTCTGACTCTTTGCAACCCCATGAATCACAGCATTCCAGGCCTCCCTGTCCATCACCAACTCCCGGGTACAATAAGAACCCACTGCATATCACAGGGAACTCTATTCTGTAATGATCTATATGGGAAAAAAATTAAAAAAACTGGACATATGTATATGTATAAGTGATTCACTTTGCTGTACAACAGAAGCTAATAACATTTTTAATCAACTATACTCCCATAAAAATTAATTAAAAATAATATAAAGAGATGTTAACATGTTTAATTATTTATCTAAAAATATTATCCTGTACTTCTGAGACGAATACAATTCAGGAGAGTATTATTTTAAATTTGTAAAGCTAGTAATTTAGTTATAATTTTATTATTACAGTTTTAGTAGTAACAATTCAAGCTTCTGTATTGCGGTGTAGGAACAATAATTTCCTAGCACTATCAGCTAAACATGTCCCCTTGGTGCTGTTATATAGCACATTTAAAGATGGATGCCAAAGAGATGTTTACTTTGCCTTGAGCTTGGTGAAGAGGTAGAATATTTTGGGGTCAATTCTGACAGTGTGGGGAAATGTTAACAGTGAAAGCAAATGACTAAGCTTTTCTTCCTTTCAGATAGCAACTGACTAATGTAAATTTAATCTTTTGTATAATGTGATGAATGCTAGAACAGCAAATGGGTCTACCGAAAGATTAGAATTATGATATAGCCTAACCTTAATTTTTCTGCCTTGACAATTATTTAAATTTTACAAAGATTTCTTGGCTCAAATGGAATATGATAGTCATCCTAAAGATATCCAGTTATATTCTTTTAATAGTCACCTACTTATTTAACTCTTTGAAAATCTTATTTTTTCATATAAAATAAAGTTTTAATGGTACATTATTATGTTGACATTTGATAATAAATGTATGTGTGTATATATATCACTGACAGAATTTCAATATACAAAGCATATATAAAGATTTTTTATTCTAATACACATTTGGAATGCTCACTTATATTTCAGAATATGAAGATATTAACAAAAAGCAGAATGATATATATCTTGCTTTTATTTCAGATAGTATCACACTGATTGCCTATGATGATTATCTACATCACTGTCCATCAGTTCAGTTCAGTTCAGTCACTCAGTTGTGTCTGACTCTTTGCAACCCCATGAATCACAGCATTCCAGGCCTCCCTGTCCATCACCAACTCCCGGGGTTCACTCAGACTCACGTCCATTGAGTCCGTGATGCCAGCCAGCCATCTCATCCTCGGTCGTCCCCTTCTCCTCCTGCCCCCAACCCCTCCCAGCATCAGAGTCTTTTCCAATGAGTCAACGTTCCCATGAGGTGGCCAAAGTACTGGAGTTTCAGCTTTAGCATCATTCCTTCCAAAGAAATCCCAGGGCTGATCTCCTTCAGAATGGACTGGTTGGATCTCCTTGCAGTCCAAGGGATTCTCAAGAGTCTTCTCCAACACCACAGTTCAAAAGCATCAATTCTTCAGCGCTCAGCTTTCTTCACAGTCCAACTCTCACATCCACACATGACTACTGGAAAAACCATAGTGTTGACTAGACGGACCTTAGTCGGCAAAGTAATGTCTCTGCTTTTGAATATACTATCTAGGTTGGTCATAACTTTTCTTCCAAGGAGTAAGCGTCTTTTAATTTCATGGCTGCAGTCACCATCTGCAGTGATTTTGGAGCCCCCAAAAATAAAGTCTGACACTGTTTCCACTGTTTCCCCATCTATTTCCCATGAAGTAATGGGACTGGATACTGAAGTGCAAAGATGCCAGAGATGACTTTGAGGTATGATCTGACTGTCAGGCATTCCAAAGGCAAGGCTAAAGCAAAGGTACACAGATTCTGACTAAACGTAAGGCCAAAGCCAAACTCTGATGCATCTCAACTCACTGACCTACAATGACCTTTTCTATTGTTTGCCTGTCCCCTTAGATTGTGGGTGCCATTATGGTGGGATTTTTGTTCACTGCTGTATCCTCAGCACCTTGCACATTGTTTAGCATATAGCAGCCACTCAGATAAACAAGATAAAAGGAAGAAAGGTCTAGATGAATGAGCAAAAAAAGAGTATGGAGAACGCTATCTTGTGCTCCTCTCCCTGTGATCTGATTCTCCCCCTGACCGACAAATACTTGAGGGATCACCAAGTAGCAGCCCATGGGGTGAATTCTCATCACAAATGACCAAAAGAGCACAGTGAGCTCCTCCAGAGGCTGCCATGTCCAAAGACCAGGCTAGTTTCGAGGTGTGTCTTGTTTGGGGTCTCTCTAGTGTAGGAGAGTGAGAAAGAGAGAGAGAGAAGCATTTTTCAAGTTTCAAATATTTGGCTCAGCAGAAAATCACCTAGTTCTGTTGCTAGAGTGGGTAGCAGACACAAGAGGGAGAAATGCAAGGTGACAAGGCATGGCAGAGCAGAACTAGGGCTTCAGATACTGACGTTCCTGCCTCGGACTTGTCTTTCCTAACAACTCTCAGACACTGGTATTGCATCTCTACTGCATTGCTTGATATATGAAGTAACAATAGACAAAAGATCTCTGTATCCCTTCTCTCTCTCTAGCAAATTTACAAAAGAAAAATCCATAACAGCAGAACCATGCCTTAATTAGCTAAATGTCAAGACACTCCCGAATTTTCCAAAATTATTTTACCCTGTGATGTACCCAGTGATTCTCTGGAGGGGATGTGCGTAGTGTGTACGTACTTTGTTCATATTTGAAAAGTAATAGTGGTTTGGTGTCAGGAAGAACTCACAAAATGGGTTCACTTTATTTTTCACGGTTTTTTTCCTGTTCTTCTGGATGATTTGCAGCCATTTCTGTTCTTTCAGATATTGAGAACTCGTCTGAGTGGAGATATCTCTGCCACGGTGACATTATGGCCATGAGTATTCTAAAGAGGTTTCCAAGTCCATTCTATGGACCCACTTTTTACCTTTGTCCAGAGTCCTTCACCGTTTGCCGTTAAGGCTTTGACCTGAGTCAATCAAGATTTATTAACCATCATACATGTAAGGCATTACAGGAAAACTAATTTGATACATGGATTTTAACAAGTATGAGTAAAGAATCTATATATTGTTGGGGCTCAGAGGTGTGGTTGCCCTCATATGCCACAAGAGTGCACCGATTATTGTTAAGAGTTACTTGAACAGTCAGTAGGGGGAAATGATATAAAAACACACTCTGACCTCTTTCTTGCCCCAACAGCAGGATATAAATCTCCCACGTAGCAGTATCTTCCATACACCAGGAGGACAGAAAGCATCCTGTCACTGAGCTGGTGGTTTAAGGCTAAGAAGACTATAAAAATATACTTTCTTGCTTCTTCATTAGTCTCCTACCCTAAGCAAAAACCTCCTTGTTAAATCTTCACAAATTAATAATTTGTCTGTCTATAAATGATATATAAATAGCCTAGTTTGGTCACTTTAGGGGACCTGTTTTTATGAGACCTGTGTATATGAATTTACTTTTTTTTTTCCTATTAATCTGTCTTGTATTGATTTAATTATTCAACCAGCCAAAAGAGCTGAAGAGGGATGGTGGGGTGGCAGGAATTCGCCCTCCCTCAAAATGTAAATGAATACATTTCAAGGCAGACTACAAAGGATATCTAATTGAAAGAGAAAGTATCTTAAACTTCGTTAGTTCACACCACCTGACTTTGATGGCCTGTGCTCTTTTCCTCTCCATCCTGCCTCCAGTGATGGCAACAATAATTACAAAGATAAGAATAACAGCCTTCCATTTGTGCTAATGCTCAGCATATATTAATAAATAGATAGTTCATCAACAACTTTTAAGTGTTATTAGCCTCATTTTACAGATGAAGAAACTGAGGTTCCAAAGGATTTAGTAAACCTACCCACTGTAACAATGTCAGTGGCACAACTGGGTCCAAACTAGGATTGTCTCAGCTTTGGGTAAGACAAATACCCAGGTGATATTTTGGGTGATACCGGGTCCTGTATGATTAGATACATGCTCGAGCATCTGTTCTCACACACTGGAAAGCATCTCAGCAATAGAGCCCTTTCTCCTTTGGCAGACCTGGCTCTGTTTTTCATGTACTTGGAATCCTATAACCTAGGTTTTGGGAGTTGTAGGATTTTAGCAAAGCCTGCCTAACTTTTCTAAGCTTTTTTTTTTAATATGTAAGGAGGGGGAAATGAGATCTATTTCCTAACACTACCATGTGGGACTCACTGATATTATACTGGGTTTTTGCTACTAGCAATGTATCTCAAGAGATTACAATATGCCATCCACTGGACTCAGCTCTTAGCTTGAATCACAGCACTTTTCAACATTAGTTCCATGGGAACAGGATGTATTACTGTCTCCATTTCAAATCAGAAGAAACTGAAACCCAGTGAGGAGCATCCACTTGCCCAAGGCCACCCAGCGGGTGAGCGGTGAGGCTGGGATTCACACCCAGTTCTGTGTGACTCTATGGTTTGGTAGCAGGTGGCTTGGTGCCTGCCACCTGGTGTATTTTAATAAATGGTAGGAACAATTGTTATTGATAACGATTTCTCTGAGGAAGGATGAGGCTCAGCAGCAGCTCTCCTGGGATTCTGTAAGCACCTCCAGGGCAGGGGCCGCCTCTTTGCAGACTGGCACACACAACACCGTACAATGCAGCTCCTTATGGGCTGGAATCTGCTGCGGAGCCGAGTGTCTGCACTGACGTGGAACACCAGTGAGGCAGCACACTCATCACCATTTACACAGGGCCAGTGATTTAACCCACAAGAAAACTGAGTTTATGGAAAGGAAATGAGCCTGTTAGACCATTCTGCTGAGTAGTTAATGCTAATTAAAAGAGTTTCTCTTAGGGGAGTGACTTCTTTCAGAAAGGCAGGGTAGCAGGAAGAGTTAAAAATACAGACTTTACATTTGGCTCTTGGCTTAGCCTGTGTTATCCGTGCAACTTTGACCAAATCACTTAACCTTCCTGAATCTCCGCAGTTTCATCAGTAAGATGGGAATGACAATAGCGCCTATACTGCAATTTCAGTAAAGCAGTAAAGACGACATTGACTATGAAATACTTGGTATAATACCTGGTCACAGAAAATGCTGGATCAATGTTAGTGATTACTATTTCAGACCCAGCTCACTTTTCCCCCTCATCTGTCCCTTCTCCCTCCAAAATAAAAACGAGGCCGTGGTAACAACAGCTAACATGACTACTGTGCAACAGGCACTGTTTTTAAGTGTTTTATATATGTTAATTTAACTTTCTCAAGAATTTGGGAAATAAGGCATGAAGAGGTGACCTGCCCAAGGTCACAGAATTCAGATTCAAACCCAGCACTTTTCCTTCTCATTCTGAGCTCCTGTGCATAACACAAGACTGCATCTGTGCACTGATGAATCTAAACCAAGCTGCTCTTGTTTTCATATTAGTGAGAATTTAGAGTTTCGGGGTTGTATCTCATTACTACAGATAAGTGACCATACGACATTTCACCCTATATTCTCCCTGATCACTAAATACCAAACATAGTGGTTTCTCACACTGGGCAATTGGCGAAGCCTCCTCCTGGGAGACTGAGGTACAGAACTGCATTCTTTATACCCAGCTTGTGCTCAGTCATGTCCGACTCTTTGTGACCACACAGGCTGTAGCCCGCCAGGCTCCTCTGTCCATGGGATTTCCGAAGCAAGAATATGGGAGTGGGTTGCCACCTCCTTCTCCTGGGGATCTTCCTGACCCAGGGATCAAACCCACATCTCTTGCATCTCCTGCATTGGCAGGAGAGTTCTTTGCCACTAGCGCTACTTGGGAAGCCTTGGGGAGATATATATTGAATTAGATTTCCACTGGACAGTGACAGGCAATAAAGCCAGTTCTCAGATCACATCATCATCAGATGTAATTGCCAAGTAAGCTCTGGCAAGGTACTTGAGGAGCTGAGCTAGAAAGGAAATGATCTACTGTCATTTAGTTCCTAAAGAGCTATCAAAAAAGCTTGATAGCTTTTGATATATTGTCTGTTTCATACCCAGCCAATGTAGGACTCTTCATGAAATCAGACCTTTCATGAATTTCTCACATCTGGATGGAGTATCATGGTCTAACTGCCAAACACCAGTCACCACATAATAATCCGATTCTGGAACTCTTATCAACTCTAGACATTTTAAACAACTTCATGTTATTGCCTGAAAATTCTACATTAAGTTCTGCTACTATGGCTCTTCTCAGGATCAGCTAGATGAAGAAAAAAAAAAAACATATCAAAACAAAACTATAGTACTCTTGAGGGAGAAGTAGTCTTGGATACCACTTGTCAGGATGTGGTGAAGCTGGAAAGCTTGGTGACCTACATGAGAGAGGGTGGAGCCAGATGCAGCACTCAGAGCGCCTTCTCCAAAGCTTATTCTCTAGCATCTGTTCATTTCTACTGTGCTGTTGATTGTTGCTTTAGCAACCAGCTTCCTTTCACCCTTCAGCTCATAAGCAAACACAAACTGGCTGTCAGCACAAGTTGTGGCTTCTGGACCAGGCTTTCTGGTCTCTGAGCACAGCAAACTGTGATTAGAAATGTGCTTCCTCACAACTCAGACATCTTCAGGGAGCCTAGCAAAACTGAATTTCTGGGTCAGTGTTGGCCTTTACCATTTATGATTTAATTAACTCTGAATGAAGCTAAGCCTTTTCCTCAGAAAGGAAAATCCATAGAAATGGCATCAAGTTCTCACTCAGTATTATATAACTGTCTTCTGGACTATGACCTTGAGCTGAAATTTCAAGAAAGGTAGATAATAAAGAAGCTGATTCTCAGGAGGCCTCACTCCCTTTCCCACGTGGTGGCTTTGCAGTTCTCAAAACTTAAAGTGGCTCCTGAAAAATTGATCACCCTGTGGTCCAGGCACGAGGATGTTTCCAGCCAGCTTTTTTCAAGGCTCTACAAAATTGAGGGCCATGTCTGTATTATCTCCCAGTTTATATGTAGGTGCTCTTATTTGTTGTCTGATTTGTTGACCAAGACTTCCATGGTTTCGAGTTTATTCTGGTCCGTAAAGAGGCTTCAGGTTTCAAGATGGAAATCCAATTGTACCCTCTCTCATTGGCTTAAAGTCTTCTAATGGCTGGATCCTTCTCATCCTTCAGGTGTTACATCACACACTACCCAGTCTGAGTGGGCTGCCTTGCTCACTTGAGTACCCTGCATCCCTGCTACTTTTTACTGGAGCAGCCTGTTCATTTCTTACAGAACTGAATTACATTCTGTTTTTATCATGTGTATTCATTTATTCACTTGTTTACTGCTTGTGCCTTTTACTAGATCGTATGCTCCATGAGGGCAGGGCTTGCTGTGCTAATCACAGCTGTAGCCCCAGCACTCACTGGCCACAAGGAGAGCATTCCCCCATACATTTGTTGAGGGAATATAAGTGCTACCCTTTGCACCATTCCCTTATACCTAAATTTCAAAGGGGTTGTTCAGGAAATGCACTGTTTCCATTTAAACCATTCCAAGCACACAGGAAAAGATTTGAAGAAGGAAGTGCCATTAAGAAGGTGATGCATTAGACAACAAACTGGAGGGCATGACTTCCTTTCTGACTTTGTAACTGACTTAATGTGGGGCAATTTAATGGAACCGTGTTTCTAAGAATAATTTGGGCATAATAAACCTGGCCCACTCTGAATTATACCGTTAGGACAAATAATATATTTCACAGAAGAAAAATGTTACAGCAAGTCTCTGTATTTTGTTCTTGTTCTTTTTTTTTTTAATAAAAAATATGTTCTTATCAGATAAGATGCCATTAGAAAATGATACGGCTATAGTACAGTATACCATTGGGATATTTTAGTCTCTTATTCTCTTGGAAAATGTCAGGAAAAGGTTTGATCGTATTTTCAAATTCCTGACAGTAATAAAATCCAGATATCATGAAGCTCATGGTTTGTCAGGGAATAACAAAGTTGCTAAACCATAAAATACCAAGTGGCATTCTTGGCTCAGTTCAGAAGAATATAATTTCAGAGAAGCTAGCACAATACTGGGCTGCTAACTCCAGCTATCTTTCTTTTCAGCAGAATTCCCTAAATTTCTCTTGTATTTGGTCCTCAGCACACACTATGGTTGGACGGCAGCATGTGCCATGTGAATCCACTGAGAAGGACAGGCATCTGGGGCTGTATCTTGCACTCAGGGAATATAGAGCAGGTTTCCTTACACCAGTTCTCCAAATTAATTTACGTATCATCTTTCCAATCTTTGCCATTTCCACATACCAACACAAGATAGCTACATGATTTTTAAAAAAATTATACTTAGGTACCACCTATGTTATTTGCTTAATATATTTTATTTAAATTAATTCACTATCTAAATGTTAATATAGCTCTTTGAAAAGAAAAACCTATATCACCAACCATGACTGGAAGGTAATAGAAAGTACAATCTTTATTACCTCGTATGTTTTTCGTTCATTAGTTTGTTTTTCGTGTCCTTTGCCAGAATGAATGACCTATGAGGCCAAGGCCTGATTTCTTTTATTTATGTCCATAGCCCCAGCACTAGTTGAACGTAAGGAGAGCATCCCAAGTACGCACGTTAAGAGAATGTAAATGTCTGCCTTCTACATCATTCTCTTATACATAAACTTCAAAGGAGACATCCAGGAAAGATAATCCATTCTCATTTAAATCATTCCAAGACCCAGTACACAGAAAACACTTTTAGTTAAGTGAGATCTAAATCATGCTATTAGATTCTAATGGAAGGCTCTTGTCTGCCAAAGGCTCTGACTATGAGGCTGGTAGGGGTATTAAAGATTTCAGTTCAGCTCAGTCGCTCAGTCTGACTCTTGCGACCCCACGATCTGTAGCACACCAGGCCTCCCTGTCCATCACCAACTCCTGGAGTTTACCCAAACTCATGTCCACTGAGTCAGTGATGCCATCCAACCATCTCATCCTCTGTCAGTCCCTTCTCCTCCTGCCCTCAATCTTTCCCAGCATCAGGGTCTTTTCAAATGATCAGCTCTTTGCATCAGGTGGCCAAACTATTGCAGTTTCAACATCAGTCTTTCTAATAAACACTCGGGACTGATCTCCTTTAGGATGGACTGGTTGGATCTCCTTGCAGTCCAAGGGACTCTCAAGAGTCTTCTCCAACACCACAGTTCAAAAGCATCCATTCTTTGGCGCTCAGCTTTCTTTATAGTCCAACTCTGACATCCATACATGACCACTGGAAAAACCATAGCCTTGACTAGACAGACCTTTGTTGGCAAAGTAATGTTTCTGCTTTTTAATGTGCTGTCTAGTTTGGTCATAACTTTCCTTCCAAGGAGTAAGCATCTTTTAATTTCATGGCTGCAATCTGCAGTGATTTTGGAGTCCCCCCAAATAAAGTCTGTCACTGTTTTTACTGTTTTCCCATCTATTTGCCATGAACTGATGAGACTGGATGCCATGATCTCAGTTTTCTGAATGCTGAGCATTAAGCCAACTTTTTCACTCTCCTCTTTCACTTTCATCAAGAAGCTCTTTAGTTCTTCTTTGCTTTCTGCCATAAGGGTGGTGTCATCTGCATATCTGAGGTTATCGATATTTCTCCCAGCAATCTTGATTCCAGCTTGTGCTTCATACAGCCCAGCGTTTCTCATGATGTACTCTGCATAGAAGTTAAATAAGCAGGGTGACAATATACAGCCTTGACATACTCCTTTCCTGCTTTGGAACCAGTCTGTTTTTCCAGGTCCAGTTCTAACTGTTGCTTCCTGACCTGCATATAGGTTTCTCAAGAGGCAGGTCAGGTGGTCTGGTATTCCCGTCTCTTGAAGAATTTTCCACAGTTTATTGTGATCCACATAGTCAAAGGCTTTGGCATAGTCAATAAAGCAGAAATAGATGTTTTTCTGAAGGTCTCTTGCTTTTTTTGATGATACAACAGATGTTGGCAATTTGATCTTTGGTTCCTCTGCCTTTTCTAAAATCAGCTTGAACATCAGGAGGTTCATGGTTCACGTATTGCTGAAGCCTGGCTTGGAGAATTTGCACATTACTTTGCTAGCATCTGAGATGAGTGCAATTGTGCAATAGTTTGAGCATTCTTTGGCATTGCCTTTCTTTGGGATTGAAATCAAAACTGCCCTTTTCCAGTCCTGTGGCCACTGCTGAGTTTTCCAAATTTATTGACATATTGAGTGCAGCACTTTCACAGCATCATCTTTCAGGATTTGAAACAGCTCAACTGGAATTCCATCACCTCCACTAGCTTTGTTTGTAGTGATGCTTCCTAAGGCCCCCTTGACTTCACATTCCAGGATGTCTGACTCTAGGTGAGTGATCACACCATCGTGATTGTCTGGGTCATGAAGATCTTTTTTGCACAGGTGTGTGTATTCTTGCCACCTCTTCTTAATATCTTCTGCTTCTGTCAGGCCCATACCATTTCTGTCCTTTACTGAGCCCGTCTTTACATGAAATGTTCCCCTGGTATCTCTAATTTTTTTGAAGAGATCTCTAGTCTTTCCCATTCTATTGTTTTCCTTTATTTCTTTGCACTGATCATTGAAGAAGGCTTTCTTATCTCTCCTTGCTATTCTTTGGAACTCTGCATTCAGATGGCTATATCTTTCCTTTTCTCCTTTGCTGTTGGCTTCTCTTCTTTTCACAGCTATTTTAAGGCCTCCTCAGATTAAAGATTTACCAGAGCATGCTTATATGCTTTACCATATAAGCATTCTCCTTGACTTGATCAGAAAAACTGAAAAATACATGGTGGGGTAACTTCCTTCTTATATGACTTGATGTTATTCAACTCTAGGTCTTCGTAACACCTAACATGATCTCTGTTATCAGCAGAGTAAGAGTGCCATCCTTCAAGAAACACTGCCTTTGAAGATCTGAACAGACATTTCTATGTCTAAACAGACATTTCGGTAAAACATACAGATGGCTAAAAAGCACATGAACAGATGCTTAACACCACTAATTAATAAAGAACAGCAAATCAAAACTAAAATATGGTATCACCTCATACTGGTCAGAATGGCCATCATAAAAAAATCTACAATAACAAAAGCTAGAGAGGGTGTGGATAAAAGGGAACTCTCCTTCACTACTGGTGGGAATGTAAATTGGTAAGAGCCAGTATAGAGAACAATAGAGAGGTTCCTTAAAAAACTAAAAACAGAACTATCATATAATTCAGCAATCATGCTCTGGGGGATATAGCTGGAGAAATCACTAATTTGAAAAGATATATGCACCCCAATGTTCACAACAGCACTATTTACAAAAGCCAAGACATGGAAGCAACCTGTCCATTAACAACTGAATGGACAAAGAAGTGGTATATAACTCAGCCGTAAAAAAGAATGAAATAATGCTATTTGCAGCAACATGAATGGACCTAGAGATGTTCATACTTCTGCTGCTGCTAAGTCACTTCAGTCGTGTCCGACTCTGTGCGACCCCATAGATGGCAGCCCACCAGGCTCCGCTGTCATGCTAGGTGAAGTAAAATCAGAGACAGGAAAATAGATCCCATATGATATCACTTATATGTGGAGTCTAAAATATGACATAGATGAGCTTATCCACAAAACAGAAACAGGCTCACAGACTGAGAAAACAAACTTGCAATTACCAAAGGGGAAGGCTGGGGAGGGAAAAATCAGGAGTTTTGTTTTAGTAGAGACAAATTATTATATATAAAATAGATAACCAACAAGGACCTACTGTATAGCACGGGAAGCCAAACTCAGTACCTTGAGATGAGCTAGAATTGAAGGGAATATTAAAAAGAATATATAACTGAGTTACTTTGCTGTGCACCAGAAACTAACACAACATTGTAAATCTACTATATTTCAATAAAAAGGAAAAAAAGAAGAAAAACACTGCCTTATGGTAAGAAAATCCCTCTGCTCTATTTCACAGGAGGTGGGCAAATATATCTGAGTTCTTGAAACCGCCGAGTCTTTCCCTCTCCATTTCCACGCCTTCTTGAGAAGCTCACCGAAAAGCGGGATTTCAGTGACTCCTGCCTCAGCTCCCTCATCAGTTTCCTACCAAACCAGAAACGGTATGTTGAAATGAAGCCAACGTTTTTTTTAAAATAAGTATATCTCTTGAAAAAATCTGATCGTATAATTTTGCCTTCCTACTTCAAAAACCCAGGAGAGGAGGACAACAGAATTGAGAGGATATATGGTCTGCTTCAGAATAACCCACATGTAGCCAAGAGACTGATACAGTGAAAGATGAGAAGGGGCTACACATACACACTCACACACACTTTTTCCAACCACACAATATATTTCACTCATTAATACAGCATTCTTATAATATGCACCTGATTCAAAATGACCACCTGGGGGCAGGGCTCTTTTTGTAACAGAAGATGCAACCTTGATAAAGGAGGTGAGAGAGCTTGAACCCTCCACTGCTAGATTTGAACAATACACAGCAGCACCTTCAATGGATGCTGCTGCTGCTGCTGCTGGTCACTTCAGTCATGTCTGGCTCTGTGCGACCCCACAGACGGTAGCCCAACAGGCTCCGCCGTCCCTGGGATTCTCCAGGCAAGAATACTGGAGTGGGTTGCCATTTCCTTCTCCAAATAGATGCTAATAGGGGTTAATTGAATACCATTTGGGAAACTCATGGATCAACAAAAAACAAGGTTTATTTTTCTTTGGTAAATCTTCAAAGCCTTTAAAGTGCCAATGCGCACTGAATAATTCAGAAAGAAATGTAATGCCTTGCATTTCCCAAAGTCACTTGACCATGATACCACTCTCTCATTTTTTTTTTTTTTTTTTTTTTTTTAATATACATTAAAGTTTTTTAAAAAAATACTCTTGGACAAACTGGGTTATGTACTATACTCCTGAATTTCTGACTGTGCTTGGAAAAAAAGAAAAAGCCAAATTCCTTATAGGCTAGGACATGATAGGATAGGATATTAGAGTTCCAGCAAATGGGTAAAATACTTGGTAGCAGCAACAATAGAATTTATAAGTACTAAATAAAACAGGCTTCAACAGAATCCTGGTTTTAGAATGTGTCAGTAAAGAATGGGCATCAGTTGGTTGTAGGAATAGTCAGAGACAGAATCAGAAGATGAACAGGGCAGGAAAAGGGCTAAATCTGTCAGATGATGAAGTGGAGTTATTAGGGCAGATGAAAGATGACCCTCCAAAGGGTACTTTTTGGGGTAATCAAAATCAAGCAGCAGAGATGACAGTCAGAGATTAGTAATGGGAAAAATTGTGAGCAGAAGCAAGGAGGAAGGGAGAAGAAATACAAGCTTCAGAGAAAAGAAATGATGAAGAGGATTCTGAGTGAGTCCAAACGAGAGGGAAGAAGAAAACGCACCCACATGAAAGTGCACCGGCTCCTTCATCCTGCCAGGTGAAACTGGAGGCAGAGCACCAGTTAGCAGTGAGCTATGATGAAGAAAAAGGGAGGGAGAAATAGGGAAACAACTGTGGCTTTAGGAGGCAGCTGAGCAGAGCTTATAAGGAGAACTGATATAGGAAGGAGAAAGGAAGAGACAGGAAGAAACATAAACTTTGGTAGACCTCTTTGAGATACTCTAGAAATGGCAAACACAAGGCACTCCTACCTCTTTTATCATATTGATCTTGCTTTATTTTCCTCTGACTATAGATCTGGCTTCAGAACCCTCTCAAAACAGCACTCTAGTTAGCCACTACTGACAGATTTGACCTGATGCCAGTTATGAAAGCTGCGTTCTTATGGTATTAAAAAACAAAAAATACAAACAAGCCCTCTGTGGGGTTCTGCTAATACCTACTCACTGACAGAAGAGTAATAAAGAAAAAACTTAACTTCTAGCTAGAAAAGCAAAATGCTTCAGTGTGAGATGTTTATTAATATGGACACAATAATGCACATGGATGGAAGTGAGTAAATGTATATGTGAAACATCAGCATTTCAGATAGGTAGACCAAAGCATTCCATATTTGTAATCTGAACTCTGTTTTAAGCATTCATATGCACACGAAAATCAGCTCTTCCTTCACCTTGGCAACTGAAACCTTTAAATCCCATAAACTGATATGAATTACATTTTGAGTTAAGTAGCTGATATCAAACAACAGCATGTTCAATAATCAAGAGTTTTCTCCTTCCTTCTCTACATATGACACTATATTGGGCTCAACTTCTTAAAAGGTTAGCATGAACACCAAAGAAGTTTTTCTTCCCACCACATGACACATTTTTCAAAAGCACATATAAATAATGCAACAACCTAATAGCATTGATTATGATCAGGCTATGGTGACAGCTGGGGGAAAAATTGGGATTTTTATCAATGGTGATAAAAAAGAAACCACATTCATTTTCAGTCTGAAACTAAATTTTTAAAAAGGGAGGAAGGACGGAGTGTGACAAGTTGCTTTGGTTCCAATTTCCTCCTCCACGCGATCGTTAATTTCACCCAGATCTGAGCATCTGAGGCCTTTGCGTATTCATACAAAGAACCACTTGAAGGCACACAATGCCCTCCGATTTTCCCTAGTCAGGGAAACATTCAGTGCTTTCTCTGAACTATTTTGTTTGAACATCTCAGTATGTTATTCATGTTCTGCCAAACAGCTCATAATGCTTTGAGGGAGGAGAGCTGCTGTTAGGGGTTATCCTTTTTATGACTTTATTCTGAATTAACAACAATAAAAAAGATGAATTAACAACAATAAAAAAGATGTTCATTATCCTAGGCTAGTTTCACTGAGATAGAAAAGGAAAGAGGCAGTGGGGAGGGAGGGAAGAGAACAGTGATCTCTCAAGAATTTTTTGCAGCCTGAGTATCTATTGACCCAAATACATTCATCATCATAGCTCCCGGGAACCAATGCAATAGAATCCTAAGTGGCCTCCTACATTGACCTCAGCCCTTTTCACTGCAGCCAGGGTGATCCTCTCAAAACATATGTCTAATCATACATGCCTATCCATCCTCTCTGTGGTCTAGCAAGGTTCTTCATGGTGTGGCCCCTTCCTGCCTTGTGGCCTTCTTTCAATGCTACCATGCCACAGGGCATCTGCTGACCACAGGGCCTTTGCACAAGCTGACTCTGCATGGAATGCTCTTTCTACTCCCAACTCCTTTGCTTAGCTTTTATAATCTAGCCTAAATGTCTTATAACTTCTCAAGAAGGCCTGCTCTGAATCTGTCTCTACACACTGGTTCAGGTTCCCCTAATGTCTCCTCACAAAGCACTCCTTCTTTCTCAGCATTTGTATCTATTGTAGCTATAAATTTGTGAGACTCTTCTTCTGCTCCCCTACTAACTATAAGCTCTGCTGGGCTATAACAAAGACCACTTTCCTCTCCACTGTGCAACCGTGCACTGTACACACACACAGGGAGTCCTTAATAAATATGTGTTTACCTAACAAATTAATGGAATGTGCCTCATGTAATGTACTGCTTAGCTGATATATTCATAACTGTGGCACACAGAGGAAGATTTTGGAAAAAATGCTTATACTGTAAACCACATATTATTTAGTAAATATAATTTAAAAAATTCTATCAAGCTCCCCTGCATATCCTGTTGAAACCAGCAGGTGATGACTAAACTCTGTCAGGTAAATGCATAAAATCTCCAGAAGGGAGACTGTATCTCACATTTCCTTCTGTTCTCTGCTCTGAAGGAATGGAATCCTTATTAAGGTTGCTGAGTGAAAATGTAGTCAAGTCATTCTGTCTGGAGAATAAACAAGGTGGATATCACTGTAATCTTCTGGGGGAATCAATCTTCAGCTTGGGAGTTGGCCAAAATGATGCCAATGAGAAGAACCACCTGGAAGGTGAACCACGGAGAAACACAACTTACGTTGGTTTTGAAGCCTCGGCCTGGTCGGTCTGCAGTTTCTCTCCTCCTTCCACCTCCATCGTGCAATACACAATGCGATTTGGAGCCAAGGATTTGAGGCCTTGGACTTCCATGATCACCACCTGCAAACAGAGAGGCACACAGCAGAGTTTACTGTCAAAGTCTATGGAGAGCACCAGCCAGAGGAAAATAGATACATTAAGACCTGTCTCATGCATATACACAAAACCCCAACAGGTATCTGAGAACTTCAATCAGGTGTCTACCAGCCATGTTGGGACATATCCAACACAAAGATGCAATTCTTCTAGTGTAGCTTATTGCCTCGCAGATTCAAGGGTGCACAAGGTTTACTAACTCAGATGTACACAGGAGCCAGATTAAGTGGAATGGGCTACATTTTTCTGTGTTAAAAACACATAAGATCTTGATTTTTCATTTCCACAAGAATTAGATTCTCCTATTTAAAAAAAAAAAATAGATCTAGCTTTTAACTCAGAACCTGCTGGAGACATAGACCAAGAAATTCACTTTCCTCTTTACAAAAAGTAAGTGATAACACAAGTGCTAAGATAAAGGGCAAGTGCCATTTGGCATGAGAGTTAGAGATACAAAAGGGAGTGATGGGGACTGTGGCAAACTGGAGAGCTCCATTTAAAGGGGGTCACTGCTACTTTGCTACAGCCCCTGTTGCCTTGCTTTACTTCAGTCTAGAGGTAAATGGATTGCCAAATACTCCAGCTTCTGCTACCAGAAAATGAAACCTGAATCACAGTCAAAGTTAGAAATCTGAACTTGAAATTGTGACAATAACTTTAAGACAGAGAAATAAAATAAACAAATTCTATGCAGGCTAACATTGTAGAGAGAAAAAAAAAAAAAAGCCTACAATTTTATACTCTCTGTCTAGCCTGAGAAAAAGGCTGGGTTTGGACTGACCAAGGTACATTGTTTACAACTCCTGGCATTTCCCACCACTACCTTCCAACTCCATTCAATCACTTGCTATGTTCATATTTAGTGGTACACACTGCCACTCATCAGAGGGAAGGGAGCAGAGCAGAGCAGAGAAGACACTGATTTAAAAATCAGGAACAAATGACATCAGAGATTGATAAAGACCAAGGGATATTAACAAATCACTGACTTGTACTCCAGAAGAGCTAATGGCATTATACAAGGAGAAGGATTATGGATGTGCAAAAAATGTACACTTCTTTAACAGGCTCAAGTCAAAGAAGCCTAAGACAATAGGGCCTGCATTGCCTCAGGATTCACAAATCCATTTTCTGCATAATAGCCCAGGGATTCTCAAATTCAGTGTGAATCAAATTGCCTGGAAGGATAAGCCAGACACTGCTGAGCTTCACCTGCTTAGCTGCTGACAAGCAGGTCTTGGGTAGAGCCTAAGGCTTCTCATTTGTAACTAGTTCCCTGGTGATGCAGATACTGATGCTGCAGATCCAGAAGTCAGTATACTACTCATCAGATACTGGGCAAATCTTGACCATCAAGTCACTCTACTTTTAAATCTCCTGAGCCTCAGTTTCATCATCTGTAGAGTGGGGATAATGGTACAGGTTCTCTCTCTCTCTATGGCTACTGTGTGAGGATCTAATGAGATGATGCATGTAACTGAACATCTTTTCACTAGGTGTAAAGAACCATCAAATGAAAAAAAAAATGAGAGGCTCTAGGGAAAGAACACAATTTTTGGAGTTTTAAAGATCTGAGTTCAAATCCTGAACCTGGATCTTCACTAGTTGTGTAATGATTTATAAGGTTCTTAACTACTCCAAGGCTTTGTTTCCATATCTGCAAATGCCTTGAAGGGTTGTTGTGAGGATTCACTGAGTGAATGATGGTGAAGGATTCTAGATACCTACTGGTTTTCATCAGAACACTTCTCCCCAACCACCACCTGCCCAAGGACACTCCCCTTGTATTCCTGGACATCAGTTCTCCTGCTTCAGGGAACTGTTCTCTACTGTGCCTTCCAGTCATGCAATTCTATAATTACATAAAATATATCTGGTATGAGCCTGCAAATTCAAACCTAGTCTGCCCTGATGAGATGACAGTCCTCTCTCTCTCTGCCTCTTTGTAGCTCCCCTCCCTGTGTCCACCAAAACACATTCACAAATAGACACACAAGCCTTCTGTTGCTGACTGAGAATGATGAGCAATCTAGCATTCTAATTACAAAGTATTTGGGGAACCTAGGGCATTTCATGTTGTACTTGCACTTACAAGTTACAAGCTGTCTGAATCATGTACACATGGGGGTATGGCTGGGGACTCATCCACATCAGTATTTTTGACAATCAGCTGTTTAATATTAAGCACTGATAATAATTGGAAAATTACAGACTTAAAAGCTTCATGAAAATCAATAAACCACTTTCCCCTCACCTTTTAGTAGAAAGACAAGAGGCAGTAGGGAATAAATTGCCACCTTTAATTGGCAATAAGCAAATTCAAAGACACCTAAGAAAAAGCATTCAGTATCTCAGGCGGCAGTATTTAAAAAAGGAAGGAAATTTGTGTGAGGTTACACTGGTGATTTTTTCATGCACCAAGTGCTCTATATTTAACTGAACACTGCCTCTTCCATTTGCAAGATACATGCTGAAAACACTGCAATGTGACTATCCCAATCTGAACTGAGCACAGTAAAACAAATTACCGGCAGTTCATTCACAGCAAGCCTTAATGATGCTCTAGGATGTTAATTTAATCTTTACAAATTTTAATTAAATCTATAGAAATTTGATCTATTCTCTTAGTTTCCTATCTTGGATTATCATAAAATCCTTACAGAGTTTGAGCTTTCATATTTTATGAATGGGTCTCCAACTTTGGAGTGTGTAAGGGGTACCTGGATAGCTCCTTAAAACACATGTTCCAGGGCTATGCTCCATGTGGAGATTTTATTCCTGATAATTTTATTGAGGCATGTTTTACATATTATATAATTCACCATTTCAAGTGTACAATATGGTAATTTCAATAAATTTATTAGGTTGTACAACTATCATAACAAATCACTGCTTGGAACATTTTTCTCTCCCAATAAATTTCCTTATGATCATTTCTACCTCCTGTCCTGGGCAAATCTAACCTACTTTCAGTTTCTGGATATGTGCCTTTTCTGGACATTTCGCATCAATGGCATCAAATAATATGTGGACTCTTGCATCTGGCTTGTTTCACTAAGCATAATGTTTTGGGAGTTCATCTATATTTTAAAAAAATGTATCAGTAGCTTATTATTTTTTAATTGGTGAAGAGCATTCATTTTTGTCTATTCATTCACCTGATGATAGACATTTAGATTGTTTCTATTTTTTGCTATACTGAATAATGCTGCTATAACATCTGTGAGCAAGTCTTTGTGGAGACATGTATTTTCATCTCTCTAGGGCAGATATCTAAGAGTGCAAATGTTGGATCACCTGGTAATTTTATGCTTACCATTTTGAGAAACCACAAAGCTATTTTCAAAAGTGGCCACACCATTTTATATTCTCCTCCTCTAGGGATTTGGGTCAATAATCCTAGGGGTGCTGGAATGTGCACACTGAACCAGTGTTTAACAATTCTGATGCAGTTAGATCAGATCCACTCCTTACATTCCATGTATGAGAAACAAACGTGTGAGCCGAAGTGACAGAGAACTACCGACACTTCTGCCATAATTCTGGCCCAAGGGGTTCTTTCTTGGGGTGATGAGACAAACTAAACAAGTCTCCACTGCAATAAAGGCCTTTCTATGGAGAAGCCAATGGGAGAAAGAATTGGAGAGAAAACTGTCAACCTACCATGAAATGAAGCTAGATTGATTGTTTTGAACATAGGTTACCAAAATGTTAAACTTTCTAAATTGTACAAGATATTTACAAAATCTTTCAGAACTGCTTTAAGACAGGCAAAGTAATTCAACATTAAATTTAGTAAGTGGTTCTTAAGATTGCATTTCCTAAGGAAAAGGATGGTTTCCTGGAGATGGGAAATTACTCGCTGATTAGCTGACCCATGCCTAGCAAGCTATTATTTTAATAACTGCTCCTGGGGAGCAAAAAGGAGAATAAGCTGATTGTGATCCATCTCATCACCCCAGTCTGGCCTGCTCTGCCAGGAAGCTCTCAAGGATTTAGGGCTTTTTACCTCCAAGGAGAAAGACAGCACGACGTCTGATTTGGACAGCTGGTTCTCACTCTCCTCACCCATGTCGATGATTGAAGCATTGTGGCTGCGTTTGAGTTTCTGAAGCTTGAATTCGCCGCCTTTGGACACTGGCATGCTCTCCAAATTAGCCATGAGCAGGTTGACGGATGACTTCAGCTCCTCAATGTACATGTTTTCCATTTCTTTGGATACGAACTTGGGAAATTTGGTTCCTTGTAAAGAAAAAGAAAGGAATGAGCCATGGAGTAAACAAAGACTTGATTTACATAAAACATTTTCACCTTTCAGCTCTGAGTTCTGATGACATCTACCACTAGTGAAAATTTCCCAGATACTGTGGCACATGCTAGAAAAATGTTCAGTCGAGTTGAGTAGACAGCTGCCTGCCTTCCAGTTATTTATCATCTCTAACAGATAAGAAACACATAATATACAGTAAAAAAGAGAGAAATGCTTTATTATAGTTCTATCTTTCCCCCCCAGTTATCTCCAGAATATCTGATTTATGGAATGAAAAATGAGGTGAGGTTTTTTCCAAACCTGGTTTCAAATTAAACAGTTTTTCTTTTTTTAGGAAAATGCAGTCAGTTGTTTTTAAGTTGAGGAGACAGAAAGACACCTTATTTCTGGATATCTATAGAGATTTTCTCGCATGAATAATTCAAAAGGAGCTCATTTGAGATGTTTCAAATGTAGCCTGTGGCTATTTCTAAGAGGAATAGTTAACTGTTTTCAAGAAAAACTGAAAGAAAAATTAATGAAGTGATGAAAAACATGATTAAAATTCCTTAGAAAAGAAGATAAAACAACTCAGTATCAGAACTGAACTCTCTATTTTTGCTTTTTTTTTTTTTGACCACTCCATGCAGTATGCGGGATCACTGAACCCACACTGCCTACAGAAGTGTGGAGTCCAAACCACTGGACCCCTGGGAAATACCCTATTTTTCCCTTTCTTAAGAGTTCAGTTGTAATGGCAACTTGCTTTAGCCAGGCTATGTGTTTCTTCACAGCTCTAAGTTGTCTAGATGTCTTGAATGAGTACTCTGGATCAATCACTTTCTCAAAGAAACAGCCCTCTGCAGTCCAGCTCCATAACTGAGCAGGTGAGGGGCAAGTCAAATCAGTTTGACATCTTTTTTTTTGCAAGTGACAGAAAAATCCAATTTGAACTGACTTAAACAATAAAAGGAATGTACTGGTTTGAAAATGTCCTAGGGTGGCACCAGCTCTGACAAGGCTGGAATGAAGAGTCAGATAATATCATAACTGAGTTTTCCCTTCAAAACTGGGTTTGAGTTTCTCTGAGTTGGCTTCATGCTCAGTGTGGCTCCTCTTTATGTCATAAAAAGGTTGCTAAAGCCCTTTACTTCACAATACCACAGTACCCTATCTACAGAAAGAGTGAACATCTTCTCTCATGATGCTCACAGAAGATGGATCATCTTGATCTCAGAATTCTCAGAACTCTGACTGATGTGCATACCCTGAACCAGTTTCCATGGCCAGTGGTGGGTCATGTTGAATTGCTTAGACCTGAGTTATGTTTTCCGTCTCTGTGGCTCAGCATAGAATTCCACCTGGATCACAGGGAATATGGATTGGAAACATCAAGGTAGATGCTATGATGGAAGTAGATGAGAAGAGAAGTCTTCCTGAAAGATTCAGAGGTGGCTTTCCAGAGAAGATGACCCTTGGGCTGAGTGTGATGGATGAGGATGAGTTTGACATTGGGTTGACGTGGCTAACACAGGGCCACTTGTATTTGCTGATTTTCCATGAAAAATATAACAGGCAACCATAAATGCAAGAAGCTCTATATAAGCTGAACATGGTTGCAAATATTTCCCCATCTCTTTTTCAACATGGCACTTCTTACAAGTGAAGAGAAGGGTGAGGTACATAATAATTACATAATAATAGCCTGAAGGCTGTTACAGTCATGTATCTCCTTTCTCTTTATATTTGGGCCCAAACCGCATATCTGTATGGGATATTGGGGGAGCTGGGTAAGTGGTATCTTTAATTTGTACTAGAAGCAACTGGCCCTGCAGTTGCCATGGAGATGGAGAGAAAAACCATCCTGACTAGGAAGTGGGTTCTTTCCTGCCAATTAGCTTTACTATCAAGTGTGATCCCTCATCACACACATCTTTGGGACTCACTGAAGGCCTTTTCATTTTAAAGGCCTTGAAACTCTGCCATAGTCTTGAAACTCTGGAAGAAGACTCAGTGCTTACAGACACCACCACATGGCCCAGAGGTGGCTTCCACCAAACTTTCTACAGCAGAATATTGGAAAAATCCAGAGTGATCACTCCTCCCTGAACTTGGACAGTTCCTAACAATAGCATAAAAACAGGCTCATAAAACTGAGGTCTGCAAGGCAAAACAAGGCCATTTCTCTGTTCTGAGTACTTAAGCCTTGAGACGCAATAGCATTCTGTCAATCTCGGCTGAGGTTCTAAAGTGATGTCTTCAGTAGCACACCCATCATAAACACATTTCAAAGCTGAAGTTGTGCCAAAATAAGGAAAATGTAGTCGTCCATCTCAATTGCTACATTCCCAAGCATAAAAGTAAATCAGCCTTGACAAAAGGATTGCTTATTCATATTGCTTTATGAAAGACACAGCACACGGGTGGAGAAAGTCTCCCACAGAAATTCTCTGCTGGTTATTCATTTTGGTTTGGGGATGATAACATTCCACAGTGGGGATGGCCTCCCAAGGACAATTCCTTCCAGAGTTACTGATGCTCGGCCACGCTGAGGGATTTGGGGAACATCTTGGAAAACAGCATTTGAAAGTGCTAACAGCTCTGTCAGTCATTTGCTTTGCTTTTATGTCTCTTCCTTTCCACTCATACAGAATGTAGCAGCTACATGTAAAAGCTGGCAAGGGCACTTGGATAAAGAATCCTTAGACTCCAAGGCACAAATGACACTGTAGATTGTCAGAAGGAAGGCTGCTGGTACAAGGACACTCTCCAGATGCGGAGCTTGCCTACAGACATGCCAAGTCAGCATAATTTCTCAGACCCTTCCTGGGCTCCCAGCACCCGTTAGACAGTATGGCTATCACCAGGAATGAGAGAGTCAGCTGAGAGGTAGGTGTCCAAGGTTGGGAGGATCGCCAGAAAGTGCCCAGGCTTCATGTGACACATGTGGTGTGAGAAGCGTGTGCAGGTACAAAGGGGCACCGAGGAGCTGTATCCAGTCCACACCAGTGAAACAGACTCGCTGTGAATCCTGGGCCTGCCATTCACTAGTTATTGACTTTGAACAGGTTTCTTCACCTGTCTGAATAACAGTGTTTATATCTGAAATGTGAATGACAAACTTAAAAGTTATTGTGAAGAGTAAAAGATGATAAACATTAATACTTTTTGACCACTGAGCATTCATAGACATACATATATATGTAGACACATATACTCAGCCCATATATATGTATATTTACACACACATATATATGTATATGCATATATACATATATTCCTACACAGATATACACATCAAATTATATCAGGCACCATGCTACCTCTCGCACTCTAGTAACAACAATAGCAATTGTAATAGTGATGAACACAGAAAAGATCATGCTGCTAGGTGGCATTTACAGGTTACTTGGTATTAAGTTAAGCACTGTATATGCTCCACCTCTTTTAATCTATCCACAACCCAGTGAGGCTGGCGCTATTTATTCCCGTTTTCTGGACAAAAATGAGACACAGCAGTTTCACCCATAATCAGCAGAACTGAGTTTGAAACCCAGGGCCCACACCACAGGGCTGGATTACCTGGCCCCAAGTGGCAGGAGGGCTGAGGTGAGTCCTCTGGGCCTCTCCGCAGTGAGCGCCCTCCACACGCCTCGCTGTACAGCTCACAGTGCTCAGCAGAGCAGGGGCCAGAGCCAAGGCCTCCCCAGCAGTGGCCACCCCACCATCCCCAGCCAACGTGGCCTGCATGATGCTGGGAGATGGGTGAAGTGCAGGGAGTGATGGGGGAAGGGTGAGGGTGTTAAATGAGAGAAAGGAGGTCTTGGTAGTAATGGTCAAAATCAGCATCACAGATGCTAGAAGCATTTGGGGCACAGCTAGTACAGCTTCCTGGATTGGTTCTTTTACTCAAAGCGGTGCTTAAGTGGCTTCATTGCACTTCTAGCTTTTATGAATTACATAGACTTACTTTCCCTTGAATGAACCTTCTTGGCATTTAGATTTTTCTTTGAAGTCAGATTCCCCTGCGTTCTTAGCTACCTGTCAAAGGTCAGAGCCAGGGAGATGCTCCCTGCAACATTTTTCAGGAAAAAAATTGACCTAAATTACTACATGCTTGGACACTGTGCTACTTTATGACCTAGGATAGATGCCAGGTCCTAGAACATTCATTAAGGTGGAGGTGGTATCATTCTCTGGAAGGAGAGGCTCCACTCTGATTTGATTTTTGGCAATGCATGGAGCAGAACTTTTCCATCACAGAAATATTTGGATGCTGTTTCTCACATAGGCACATCATCATGTTTGCAATGGGACCAAGGAATGAGATAGTCATTTTGCTCTGCAGAGAATAGGGTTTAAATGGCAACTCAACATTTAAAAGACAGCTTGAAAAACCAATGGTATTTCACTCCCAGACCTCTGCCTCTAATACTGCAGAAGCTGTGTATTTGTCTTATATAATTAGCTCAAAAATTTTGGAATTTTACCCCAAAATGTGGCCAAAAGAACTGGCAAATATCACAGCAGCACTAATGCCACAAGCTGCCAGTGTAAGCTCCAATGTCAACTTCTAATCACATAATTTAAATAACTTAGACTTAATTCCTGGTGAAATCTGGGGAAACTTTAATGTCAACACGAGAGGATTTGGGAAAATGTTTGAGCAGGGATTAAGAAGTCTTTCCTACCAGAATTTTAGAAATGCATTCAGGTCTCTTCATGGAACCTTTAAGGCAGCGTGTCTGATGTTCACAGTGAGGGCTCACACAGCTGTCTGTCTGATGATTTGTTGGATGCTGGTGTAACTGAATTGACAGATTACATGGTAGGCTGCGGGTGGAGGAAAGCCACCTCACACTTGGCTCCTTTCTCTCCAAGGAAGAAAGGACAAACATCTGCCTTTTGTTTAATTGCATGAGGAGGAGAATGCTGCTGGCAGAACTACCAAGGTCCCTACCACCTCTTTCCCAGATAGGTAATCAAATTAGAAGGGATTCAGAATTCCAGGAGCCCATTCTGCCTGCTATGCACTACTGCTTCATTTGGGCCTCCGGATGACCTGAAGGGAATACACAGTAAATTGTTGTGGAAGAGAGAAGCAGGCTCCAGGAGAGGCAACCGTCAGGGAGGCAGGGGCTGGGACAGTCTTGTCCTGGTGGAACTTCCTGCCTGTCATCTGACTACTGAAAAGAAAGAACATGAAGCTTGGAATTAAAGCACTCAGCTTCCTCCTTATTAGCTAGGTGCACTCTGGTGCACCACTTACACTTTCTGATGTGCCTGAATTGGGGAGAATTATTGCAACGCCCAGAATTGTCTGTCACAGGTCTGAATGACTTAATGTGAAATCACACAGCCAGTGTGATTTAATAAAGGACTGGTTAGCAGAGAGAAGGCAGGATGCAGAAAGGTGAAGGCCTGGGTGAAAGGCATGTCAAAACCCTTGGATTGGGATGATGGGGAAATGAAGCTTTGTGTTTGGGATGGCATTTTGGGATGGTAGTGTGCATGATGGTTAAGAGAGAAGGTTCTGATCACTGAATGACCTTGGCCAAGGCCTCTAACATCTATGCCCCGATCTCCTCTATTATCCTCAAAAGGGGATAATAATAGCACCTTTCTCATAAAGTTGTTGGAGGGTCAGAGAGGTTCTCAGATGTAAAATGATTAGGAGAGAGTTGGGCACATAGTAAACACCACATAAGCAATAGCTATTTTGTGTATATCTTCAAGCAGCTCCCAATTTATAATGACCCCTCTACCCACAGCCCTGCTTTTAAAGTTAGAATCCTCACCCTCAGTGACGCATCACTAGCACCCACGTGCTTCATTAAGACCCTTGCTCCCTTTCATGGTGGACTGATCAACTGCTTCAGGGGTTGGCCCTTGAACTAAGCTAGGTCATTCAGAGGCCTGACTCTTGAGATTGTGAGTGTGAAAGGGGTAGTGAAAAAAGGGGAAAGAGGAGAGAGGGAGAGAGATCTGAGAGGAAGGTTGATTGGCTGAATCATTTCCTATCTGGCCATACTGAAAACCTGTGGAATAGCTATGTGTCTCATTTGAGAAGCAAAGAAAGATGATTTGCAGAGAAAGAAGGAATAATGAATGGGACACACAGCTCAAGAGAAGAGGGGAAACCTTGACCCCTGGTTCCACATCCTTCCAGATCTTGGCTATAACTTGCCCATGGAGTCTGAGACAGTCCTTAATTCTTAGAATCGATACCCTCTTGTAAAAAGCTTTCCTGTGTTGGAGCTTCTAATTTGCAATCAAGACGCTCATCTTATAATTCAGAGAACAGAGTGAATTACGTATGGCAGATGACATCTATCTCCAGGAATTTCTGGTTATGATATTTACAGGAGCTGAAGTTCAGCCATATGGGTTGAATTGCACGCCCTCAATAAAATTCACTGTGATGCTAGAAATAGAAAAATCAGGACATGCTGAAAGAAGACAAGCAAGGGTGCTTTGTTTCAATATCTCTTCATGAACTAGCTTTTATGTAAGAACTTGATACTTTATTTAATTTCTAGTAGACAAGATAGTTCTCACTCTTCCTTAGTATTAGCCAGGTTAGTTTAAGCAGAAGGAGAATTTATTTTCCTTGGCATTCCACTAAACAGGACAAAAAGTAGTTCTATAGCTGCAAGTCAAGACAAAGTAGATCTAGGGGGTTTGAACATCCTGAGGATCTCAGTATATTCTGTCTCTGTTTATTTCTGTATATTGGCTTCACTCTTTTCTCTTCTCTTCCCTACATGGAAGAATTGAACATGACTGCAAACATCTTTTTTACCACTACACAACACAGCTCTGTTGGTTCATGGTCCATAGGTCTCAGGGGTTTCACTGGTTAGGTGCACCCATTTCTGGACCGATCACTGGTGGCCAGGATAGGCTGGAAGCTGTGATTGATTACACTTGCATGAGGAGCTCACTTCCAGGACCAAGTAACTATGGCAAGGAGGCCAAGGGCGTGAATGAATATTGCAAAAGAAGACAGTAAATGTCCAGGACAGCAGAAGATAGTAATGGGCAGACTCACAGAAATCCTCCTGAATGTTTAAATATACCCTCAATATACTCTGAAATTATTCTCCATTCTCTGTAAATTTTGTCCCAGATTCACTTCAGTTGATATGTTCCTGTTCAAGAAAGTCGATTTCTAAGTTGTCAGTAATACTCTATTTAGTGTCAGAGTATCCAGTGATGTGGGCCAGGGGAGAGAATTTCTTCATCTATTGATCAGAAATGAGCAACTTGGCTCACTATGTTAACAGCTGTTCATCCATGATATTTTAAAAATTAAAATGAGCTTACGTGAGTTTCTAAAATTTTCTTGTTAAGCCTCAAAGTAAACAAGACAACTAAAATAAAGGTGCCACGAGCTCATTTTAGAAATGTATATAAAATTTTAAGTGGCATGAATACTTACTAGCTGTGGATATAATAGCTGTCTAAGAGCAGGGCTTAGATGAAATGACCTCTATTTTCTGGATAAACTGCCAAGGAGACACTGACTTTAGAGAAGTACATTTTAAAGCCTTATTGATGTTTACTTCCACATTAAGCAGGATTTTCAAACTGAGAGTCTTTTACACTCTCTTTAGCCAAACAACTGGATACTATTTTTAGCCACCAGACTGACTCGAATATAAACTTTGAAGGTGTCCAAAAACTAGATGCAAAATATTTCAACAAAAGTGCTTGAGCATGAAAGGGAATTTTCCTGCTTCTTGGAATCTCTCTTGGGTTTCTCCTCCAGTAGAATTCCTTTCCATGTGTGCAAATCCTGATACACTTCTTCCCATAAAGAGGAAGGCTGAATGCCAAGCTCTCCTCTGTCCATCTTGCCCACCCTCAATTCCCACAGCCCCCACCCTCACATGCACACAAGGCCTGTGGCTACCATAGGAATCAGTAGGATGCTGTCATTTAAAACACTGATATTTTGTTCTTCATGGATATTTTTGCATTGGTTATGATTTTTAAAGTATTGCATTAAAATATTATTTTGATACACACATCCTCCCACCCGGAATTTTAAAATTCTGAATCTGAGGTGAGTATCTCACCCTGTTCCAGTCATGATACTTAGTCAGACTTGAGTTAAAGGTCTAGTGCAGTCTCTTAACTATTACAGAACTGTTTAGCTTAGATTTTCCCATCTCTAAAACAAGAATAACTGAAATGTCATTATAGGACTATTTGGAGGACTGAATGAGATAGTACATGTAAAGCATTTAACATGCTTGACACAAAGGCAATACTCAATAAACACCACTAGCGTGACTACTATGAATAACACAAACGAATAGCAGATAGCACTTAGGCTCATGGTCATCATTAGGAAGACATAATCCCAACTCTAAAGCAATCCTACCTACTGGGAGACTCAGTCATGCCAATGAAGAATCACCATTCAATGAACTATCATTATAAGGGTTTACATATGGAAAAAAAAGAAAGCACAAAAGTGGGAAGGACAAGCTCTTAGAGAAGGGGTCATAAGTTGAGGACTGAAGGCTGAGTAGGACGGCTAAGAAGAAGAGAGGAGAAAGATCATTCCAGGTTGAAACACTAATGAGTACAAAGGCACTGGGGCTGCAAAGGGCCTGGATGCATTAGAGGGAGACATTCTGTGCAGCTGGAATGGGGAGTCCTGGTGGGAAAGTAATGGGAGGGTGAGGCCAGTAAACCGGACATGGTCTGTGGATTAAGAGCCTTGAATGTCCTTCTAAAGGAGCAAGCTTCTGTTCTGGGGAGAGTGGAGTAGTCTATTGAAGGATTCTGGGGCTCTGTTTTGAGATGTCCATATACAAAGTTTAGAATGACAATTATGTGCAGGATGGACAGAAAATGGTGAGGGAGTGGATCCCCCTTTGGAGGCTACTGTGAGATCCAGGCCTGGAAGATGAGGAGCTGAACTGAAGCACTAGCAGCGGTGCTGGAATGCAGTAAGCGGGATCTGACCCACATTTGGGAGGCAGAATCAATGAGCTGAGTGGCAGACTGAGTGTGGAGTGCTGTGGGGAGGAAGGAGAAATCAACGATAACCAGGAGACATCATCCACAGCAATCAGACAGAGGCCACATGAAGAGGAGTAAAAGTAGATATGTGCACTCAGTCAGAGGAAGATGGTAAGGAGTGAGATTTTGAACACATCCAACTTAAAATGAAGGGATTATCAAAGTGGAAATGCTCAACAGACAGGTGGAAACATAAGGCAGGGACTCGGAAGGAAGGTGAGGCTGGATCTGAGTATGGATTGGAATACAGGAAATACATGCATTGTCTCAGGACAGTAGCCCCAAGGAGGAGGGCTGAGGACTCCATCAAAATGACTGTCCTCATCTTTCTTCCTCTCTGATTCTCAGTTTTGTCTTTCCACAGCCCTTAATAGTCAGTGTACTCCCTATGTGGGACTCAGGTCTGGTCCCCCAGCACATGTCCCCAGAGTTTCCTTACCCTGGCTATTTGGTCTGCCATTTGGAGACGGCCATCCAGCTCTCGTCTGATCTGGGCTGCTTGCTCATCCGGATTGTCCAGCTGCACAAAAGCACAAACATGGAGACTTTGAATTTGGGTGACGACAAAAGCCCAGGGACTCATGACTTTACAATTAACACTCTTACTCTGTGCTCCCATGGACCTATTTCACTAAAACTTAAGTATTGTGTGACAGACAAATCCTTTTAGACAGAGTGTGATGGGGTAGGCAGGTTATTCCTAAGAAAGGCATCTGAATGAACTTGGATACAATCTCTTATGAACTTCTAGGCAGTAGTGTTTCTAATGAGGGCCTGATGCAGCACTTCTGTTTGGGTTCCAATGAAGAAAGTGTTCACAGGGCAGATATACAGGGAAGGAGATGGTAATATAACCATTAGCAATTTATGAAGCAGACACAGTTCGCATCCAAAGCACCTACATAGCATATATCTTGCTGCTCTCCCACCCCTGGACCATTAGTCAGTTATTGCATCCTTTCTCTCTGAACCCTGAGACCTTCTCAACCAGTACTCCAGATGGTGGCAGCCTCTCAGGTGGTGTTGATACCTTATATACACTGCTATGTATAAAATATTGATAGATAAATAATAGAACCAACTGTATAGCATAGAGAACTCTACTCAATGCTATGTGGTGACCTGCACAGTGAGGAGATCCAAATCAGAGGGGATATATGCATACATGCAGCTATTCACTCTGTTATACAGCAGAGACTGGCACAACACTGTAAAGCAACTATATTCCAATAAAAATCAATGAAAAATGAAACAGTATAGGAGAAGCAGCTGCATGTCTTCTTCTAACTAACTGAACGCATGCCTTAGAAACATATACTGAGTATGCTTCAAAGGGAGGTCACTCATGAACTGTTTGTGAAATTTGAGGGTAGTTACCCACTCAGCTGACTTTTGGCACATCTATATTAAATTTACATGTGGTTAAAAAAAAAAAAAGAGAGAAATCTACCTTTGTCTTTTCTGATGGGGAAACAATCCCCTAACTTCTCTGGTGTCAGTTTTACCATCTATACAATAAAGGTGTTGGTTATGTAACCTCCAGCATCCCTTTCCCATATTTCTACAAATCTGTGAAATATATTCCAAGTATTTCTACAAAGGGCCATACAATGAATACTCTAGGCTTTGAGGGCCATAAGCTCTCTGCTGCCATGACTCAATTCTTCCAATGAAGCATGAAAACAGACACAGACAACATCTCAATAAATGAGCGGTGGTGTGTTCTAATACAATTTTATGATCAACAGGTGGTGGGCCATAGTCACTGACCCCTGCTCTAGGAATTAAAAGTTCTCTCTTCATTTCTAAGCAAACTTAGCATTACCCTTCAAACTGTAATGAGTCTGCTTTGTTCAGTAATTGATACATTATTTTATTCACAGAAGAGTTTAATAAGTACAGAACAGTGACATTCAAAAGGGATTTTCTCTATTCTTCATTTCAGAACATATTAACTCACAACAAAAAGTCAATTAAGAACTTCTAAGTTTTCTAAGTCTTTTTCTTTCAAGAGCCATTTTTATTCAGAAATTTGAAGATGAAAACCCAACTCCACACTTAAAAAAAAGAAACTCATCTACGCTATGAAATGGTACAGAAAATAAGTTATGTCTCAGTTCAGTTCAGTCACTCAGTCGTGTCTGACTCTTTGTGACCCCATGGACTGCAGCATGTCAGGCTTCCCTGTCTATCACAACTCCCAGAGTTCACTCAAACTCACGTCCGTTGAGTTGGTGATACCACCCGTCTCATCCTCTGTCGTCCCCTTCTCCTCCCGCCCGCAATCTTTCCCAGCATCAGGGTCTTTTCAAATGAGTCAGCTCTTTACATCAGGTGGCCAAAGTACTGGAGTTTCAGCTTCAGCATCAGTCCTTCCAATGAATATTCAGGATTGATTTCCTTTAGGATTGACTGGATTGATCTCCTTGCAGTCCAAGGGCCTCTCAAGAGTTTTCTCCAACACCACGGTTCAAAAGCATCAGTTCTTTGGTGTTCAGCTTTCTTTATAGTTCAACTTTCACATCCACACAAAACTGGAAAAAACATAACTTTGATAAGACAGACCTTTATTGGCAAAGTAATGTCTATGCTATTTAATATGCTGTCTAGGTTGGTCATAACTTTTCTTCCAAGGAGCAAGCGTCTTTTAATTTCATGGCTGCAGTCACCATCTGCAGTGATTATGGAGCCCCAAAAAATAAAGTCTCTCACTGTTTCCACTGTTTCCCCATCTATTTGCCATGAAGTGATGGGACCAGATGCCATGATTTTGTTTTCTAAACGTTGACTTTTAAGCCAAGTTTTGCACTCTCCTCTTTCACTTTCATCAAGAGGCTCTTTAGTTCTTCGCTTTCTGCCATGAGGGTCATGCCATCTGCATATCTGAGGTTATCGATATTTCTCCCAGCAATTTTGATTCCAGCTTGTGCTTCATCCAGCCCAGCATTTCGCATGATGTACTCTGCATATAAGTTAAATAAGCAGGGTGACAATATATAGCCTTGACGTACTCCTTTCCCTATCTGGAACCAGTCTGCTGTTTCATGTCCAGTTTTAACTGTTGCTTCCTGACCTGCATACAGATTTCTCAAGAGGCAGGTCACATGGTCTGGTATTCCCAACATCTCTTTCAGAATCTTCCACAGTTTGTTGTGATCCACATAGTCAAAGGCTTTGTATAAATAAAGCAGAAGTAGATATTTTTCTGGAACTCTTTGGTTTTTTGATGATCCAACGTAGGAAGTCAAGAAATACCTGGAGTAACAGGCAAATTTGGCCTTGGAATACAGAATAAAGCAGGGCAAAGGCTAATAGGGTTTTGCCAAGAAAATGCACTGGTCATAGCAAATAGCCTCTTCCAACAACACAAGAGAAGACTCTACACATGGACATCACCAGATGGTCAACACTGAAATCAGACTGATTATATTCTTTGCAGCCAAAGATGGAGAAGCTCTACACAGTCAGGAAAAACAAGACCAGGAGCTGATTGTGGCTCAGATCATGAACTCCTTATTGCCAAATTCAGACTTAAATTGAAGAAAGTAGGGAAAGCCACGAGACCATTCAGATATGACTTTAATCAAATCCCTTATGATTATACAGTGGAAGTGAGAAATAGAGTCAAGGGATTAGATCTGATTGACAGAGTGCCTGATGAACTATGGACGGAGGTTTGTGACTATACAGGAAGCAGGGATCATGACCATTCCCAAGAAAAAGAAATGCAAAAAGGCAAAATGGTTGTGTGAGGCCTTACAAACAGCTGTGAAAAGAAGAGAAGTCAAAGGCAAAGGAGAAAAGGAAAGATACACCCATTTGAATAAAGAATTCCAAAGAACAGCAAGGAGAGATAAGAAAGCTTTCCTAAGTGAACAATGCAAAGAAATAGAGGAAAACAATAGAATGGGAAAGACTAGAGATGTCTTAAGAAAATCAGAAATACCAAGGGAACATTTCTTGCAAAGAAGGGCACAATAAAGGACAAAAATGGTATGGACCTAACAGAAGCAGAAGATATTAAGAAGAGGTGGCAAGAATACACAGAAGAATTATACAAAAAAAAAAAATTATGTCTACTATGATGTAAATAAGAAAGCTGGATAATTTACAATCATTTTTTTTTAAGTACCATGAATAGCCTTCTTTGGTTTGTTTTACAAAACAATAATCTACCTGGCTTTATGCGCTGTCTTTTTAACACCGTATTCAATTAATTAGTTCCACAAGTTTTTTTTAATTAATTTATTTCTTTATTGAAGGATAATTGCTTTACACAATTTTGCTGTTCCAGAGTTTTGATGAGCAGAACTATTTCCTAGATCATGAAGACTGGATTGTAACTTTTGGCCATATATATAGCATTTCTCAAAGAGTGTTCTGCTGAACAACAAACTTAGTAGATACTCCAGAAGAAAGGACTTGGAAAGGCTCCAAAAGAATGTTAGATAAGCCTGGAAAATGCTGTGTTGAAATACAGTTTCTGAGTTCTTCAGTAAGGAAATTGTCAGATTTTGAAACAATTCAACTATGATTTAACTTAAAATTTTATTTTTTTGCATAATGCCCAAAGAACAAGAGTTGGAAATCCTGTTCTAAATTAATCAGCAGTCACAGCACTGACCAGTGGGCCATCCATCACTGCTTGACAACTGGCATACATAGGAAACCTGGTATCCTCAGGGCTGGTTTACGCTCCAATGAAGTGCTTTTCAGTCTGTTTCTTGGAAGCTTCAGACCTCTTCATATCCAGTTGCAAATCCACTGGGAACATTTAGAGATGTCTTGTTCAAAATATGTATGAAGTATATATGTATATATATATACTTCACTGAGAAGCAGCAAAATTATTTGGTTAGAGGCTACAGTTATGGGTTCTGTCAGAAGATATGGTGCTCACAGAGGTTAAAAGTGAAAAGAAAAAAAAATGTAACAGAACTATTTCCATTATCAAAATTCTCAAAGGTGTCTGAGGGCTCCCACTGGCCTCACCAAATACAACTACAAATGGCAAAGAAAGCCAGCAGTGAAGATGATGAGCAGGCTAGGTCTATATGAAATGTCCTTCATTCATTCATTGGTTTACTTATTCATTCATCAAACTTTTATGGAATGTCTTGCTATGCGTGATACTGGAATACAGAAAGGAACAAGACAGACACAGCCCCTGACTCTATGGAGCTCGAAATCTAGACAGAATAGGTATGATTACTTGAATGATTTGGACACATAAAAGAAGGGATTAGCATTTACTGATGCCTTTTCAAGAGCAGGTATTGTATGACGTATATTAAACCCTTTTCTCAGGGGTTCCAAGAAATAAATCTTAACGTGCATTCTCCCAGGAAAACAATTCTGGGTCAGGAAACATTGCTTCCTCCTGAAAATTCGTAACACATATTTACATAATTTAGGGAAATTCTGTAGTAAATAAGCCTGCTTAACTGCATTTAATATTGTCTTTGACATAGTTATTTCAGTGAAAACAAGTGTTCCACAGGGTAGTGTGGGAAATTCCCCATGCAAAACATCTTCATGAGGAAGGTCCCTTCATTATCACCATTTTACAGACGAGGAAACAGTCTCCATAATGTACAGGAATGTGGTAGAATGGCATGAGCCATGTGAAATGGAGTTGGCCCTGCCTCACCCTGCAATTCTTTTTGTTCTGCTTAACGTTGACTTTCTTTTTTTAGTGTTTTGTTCTGGTTTTCTTTTTGCCCCTGACAATTAACTCCTCACTCTTACTTTAATTTAGGTCATACCTGAATAGTCTAGTGGTGTTGCCCACTTTCTTCAATTTAAGTCTGAATTTGGCAATCAGGAGTTCATGATCTGAGCCACAGTCAGCTCCTGGTCTTGTCTTTGTTGACTGTATAGAGCTTCTCCATCTTTGGCTGCAAAGAATATGATCAATCTGATTTCGGTGTTGACCATCTGGTGATGTCCATGTGTAGAGTCGTCTCTTGTGTTGTTGGAAGAGGGTGTTTGCTATGACCAGTGCATTTTCTTGGCAAAACTCTATTAGTCTTTGGCCTGCTTCATTCCGCATTCCAAGGCCAAATTTGCCTGTTACTCCAGGTGTTTCTTGACTTCCTACTTTTGCATTCCAGTCCCCTATAATGAAAAGGACATCTTTTTTGGGTATTAGTTCTAAAAGGTCTTGTAGGTCTTCATAAAACCGTTCAACTTCAGCTTCTTCAGCATTACTGGTTGGGGCATAGATTTGGATAATTGTGATATTGAATGGTTTGCCTTGGAGATCGCATTCCAAGGCCAAATTTGCCTGTTACTCCAGGTGTTTCTTGACTTCCTACTTTTGCATTCCAGTCCCCTATAATATTTCAACTCTGCTGTCCTTCAAGTTCCTTTATGCAGCTAGATCCCCCTCCAGTATTAATACTGGCCACATATATCTCTGCACTAGCTGTTAACTCCCTTTCTGCCATGATACTGGGAATGGGTCTCCTACCACTATTCAAATTTCTCTAATACCCAATTAGTTCCTCCCACACCCTAAATATCCCAAACTTGAACTTATCTTTTCCTTGTTGCTGTTGTTCAGTCGCCTGGTCATGCATGAATCTTTGTGACCTCACGGACTGCAGTACGTCAGGTCTCCCTGTCCCTTGCCATCTCCCAAAGCTTGCCCAAGTTTATGTCCACTGCATCAATAATACTAGACAGCCATCTCATCCTCTGATGCCCTCTTCTCTTTCTGCCCTCAATCTTTTCCAACATTAGGGTCTTTTCCAAGGAGTCAGTTCTTCGCATCAGGTAGCCAAAGTATTGAAGCTTCAGCTTCAGCATCAGTCCTTCCAATGACTATTCAGGGTTGATCCCTTAGGACTGCCTGGTTTCATCTCCTTGCTGTCCAGGGAACTTTCAGGAGTCTTCTCCAGCATCATAGCTTGAAGGTATCAATTCTTTGGTGCTCTGCTTTTTTTTTTTTTACAGTCCAGCTCTCCTTACACTCTTCCAAGTAACCCCACTTCTAGGACTCTAGAGTTTCATGGAATTCCTTTGCCTATGACAAGTGCTCCTAACCCCAAACCTTCCATCTTCATGACAGTTCCAACAACCTTTAGTAGTGGAGAAGTGTTCTTCATGGCCGTTGAATCATCAATCTCACATCCATGTCTTTATATTCCACATCTTGCTTGAGCTCACGTCAAGGGAAGCAAGTTTACTAGACCACAGTATGAACCAGTAAAGCAGTACTTCCTGTTTTTCTGATTCAAATTTATCTCACAAAAAACTTCATGGGATGTCTATTGTTCATGAACCTGCCAAATTTACTTTATCCAGATCACTTGACTTCAATCATAGTCCATATCACCCTCTTTTCAAAACAATGTTTAATTCTTTATTTTTAGTTGGTTGCACTGGGTCTTTGTTGCTGTTTGTGGGTTTTCTCTAGTGAGTGGGGGCTACTCTTCATTGCAGTGCTCGGGCTTCTCATTGCAGTGGCTTCACCTGTTGTGAGCATAGGCTCTAGGGGGCGTGGGCTCAGTAGTTATGGTTTGCAGGATTTACATCACAGGCTCAGTAGTTGTGGTGCACAGGCTCAGCTGCCCCATGGCATGTGGGATCTTTCTGGACCAGGGATCGAACCCATGTCTCCTGCATTGGCAGGTGGATTCTTAACCACTAGACCACCAGGGAAGACCAAGTCTATCTTAATGTTATAGTTGCTTATTTTGACCATTTTCCTCCTAAATAACTTTTGGTATGACAAGTGTCAAATGATTACTAAAGTCTAAAAAAATAACCCAACTGTAATGGAGTACACTATACTTACATCTTGCAGCTACATTATCTCCCCATTTTCCCAGCCCAATCAGGCCTTAAACAAAAGGACATATAAAAAAAGCAGTACTTCATCTGTGTATTTACACTGAGTTGGTCTTGCACTGACCTTCATGTCCCTGTCTCTTGAGGCTACATCCATGCTTTATACTCCAATCTCTTGGTAGTCCCAAGCACAGGCATTTGTATTCCTGGCCTCTGTTCACAGGTCTCCTGATGCTGACTCACCAGCCCAATATTAATCTAGGAAACAGGCCCTTCTATTCCTGTCCAAGCTAACAGCACAGTTCAAGGATTCTTCTTTGACTGCATTTCACAGATTTGGTTTGCCTTCTATCTTTCTCCTTCAAAAGGTATCTAGCAGCATTGGACCTACTTTCCAAATTTAAGTCTTTACACGTTCCTTTTAAAATAACAATTCTCTAGCTAAAAATTTATCTAACATACATACCACCATGAATCCATGCCATCTTTTCAGTTTGCCAATCGGTCCATTTTCCTTGATCAAGATCAAGCTCTGAAAAATACAGTGTTAACTTTTACTCTTGTATATACTTAATTCCCTTAAAAAGCCTATGAACAAAGCTAGTGGAGGTAATGGAATTCCAGCTGAGCTATCTCAAATCCTAAAAAATGATACTGTTAAAAAGTGCTGCGCTCAACATGCCAGCAAATTTGGAAAACTCAGCAGTGGCCACAGGACTGGAAAAGATCAGTTTTCATTTCAATCCCAAAGAAAGGCAATGCCACAGAATATTCAAACTACTGCAAAAAGTGCACTCATTTCACATGCTAGCAAGGTAATGCTCAAAATCCTTCAAGCTAGGCTTCAACAGTACGTGAACCGAGAACTTCCAGATGTACAAGTTGGATTTAGAAAAGGCAGAGGAACCAGAGATCAAATTTCCAACATCCGCTGGATCATAGAAAAAGCAAGGGAATTCCGGAAAAACATGTTTCAATGACTGTGATAAAGACTCTGTGGAACACAAAAAAGTGGAAAATCCAAGAGATGGGAATACCAGACCACTTTATCTGCCTCCTGAGAAACCTGTACGCAGATTGAGAAGCAACAGTTTAGGACCAGGTATGGAACAACAGACTGGTTCTAAATTGGGAAAAGACTACGTCAAGGCTGTACTCCTTGTCTTGGCCTGCTCCTAAGACCTGCTGGATCAGAATTTGATTTTAATAGAACATTAAATTCAGGAAGCACTGATCTATAATAAAGGATAAGAAATTGCTGCCCAGATTAGAGCCTAATCTCTAGGCAAAAAGAATCATGCTTGACTAATCTGATTGTCACCCTGCTTATTTAACTTATATGTAAAATACATCATGTGAAATGCCGGGCTGGATGAAGCACAAGTTGGAACCATTGCTGGGAGAAATATCATCAGATATGCAGATGATACCACTTTAATGGTAGAAAGCAAAGAGGAACTAAAGAGCCTCTTGATGAGAGTTAAAGAGCAGAGTGGAAAAGCTGGCTTAAAACTCAACATTCAGAAAATGAAGATCCGGCATCCAGTCCTATCACTTCACAGCAAGTAGATGGGGAAAAAGTGGAAACAGTGACAGCTTTTATTTTCTTGGGCTCCAAAATCAATGGGGACAGAGACTACAGCCAAGAAATTAAAGACACTTGTTCTTTGGAAGAAAAGCTACGACAAAGACAGCATGTTAAAAAGCAAAGATGTCACTTTGCAAAGTTCCGTATAGTCAAAGCTGTGGTTTTCCCAGTAGTCATGTCCGGATGTTGAGAGTTGGATCATAAAGAAGGCTAAGTGCTAAAGAACTGATGCTTTTGAACTGTGGTGCTGGAGAAAACTCTTGAGAGTCTCTTGGACAGTAAGGAGATCTAAACAGTCAAT
Organism: Aepyceros melampus; assembly: GCA_006408695.1. NCBI lineage: Eukaryota > Metazoa > Chordata > Mammalia > Artiodactyla > Bovidae > Aepyceros > Aepyceros melampus. The sequence goes on from SJXQ01000261.1 coordinate 145,717, forward strand.
CCTAAAGGAAATAAACCCTGAATATTCATTGGAAGGACTGATGCTAAAGCTGAAGCTCCAATACTTTGGCTACCTGATGCGAAGAGCAGACTCTTTAGAAAAGATCCTTTTGCTGGGAAAGATTAAAGGAAAGAGGAGAAGGGGACAACAAAGAACGAGATGGGTTGATGGCATCACTGACTCAGTAGACATGAATTCGAGCATACTCTGGAAGATAATGAAGGACAGGGAAGCCTGGCATGCTGCAGTTCATGGGGTCACAAAGTGTCGGACACGATTTAGGGACTGAACAATAACAACAAAAAGTCTTAACAGATTAGTTAAGCATGATTCTTTTTGCCTAGAGATTATGCTGTAATCTGGGCAGCAATTTCTTATCCTTTATTACAGATCAGTGCTTCCTGAATTAAATGTTCTATTAAAATCAAATTCTGATCCAGCAGGTCTTAGGAGGAGGCCATGATTATGCATTTCTAACAAGCTTCCAAGTGATGCTCTGATGTTGTCTATAGAGTATGTGGTTACAGATCTCATCATGTACAGCAGTGAAACTCACCAGGTTTCCAGATGTTACTGAGGTCCTCCCAGGAATTTTCTTAAGAGGTCAAAGTCTCACTATAACTGCAGTACACTGGTAGAGTCAATGCTAATGTTTTGGCCAGCAGTTCCCCATTACAGCCACAAATTCACTCAAAAATCTTATGCATGTATATCACTGGGTCCCAACTCCCCCACCCACCTCCACAGTCTGTCAATTAAACCTGTTTCACATTATTTGTATTGCTATCCATTAGACATACTTAATCCTCTGATTTGAAAGAACAATGTGTGAATGTGACTAACTCTCACATTAACTCCCCCTGCAACCTTTCTTCATAAAATCTACAAAATAAATTATTTCTCTAATTTTAGATACTGCATAGGAGTGCTGGAGGTTTGGAGCAACTTTTGCTAACAAACAGAATTTATATAAAATGAGAACTAGCAATTAAAAAAAAAAACTTTATTTCTAAACCGAAAGATTAAAAGTTACAATGTAATCACTGAATGTTAAATGCTCAGGAGTAATAGTCATCCACACATTACCCTTCTATCAGAGCAATGTAGAAGGTATCATTTTCTTTACAAACTTCTTTCTCTTTACACAGATTATGAGTTTCAGGTCAATAGCAATACAATAAGAGTTGAAACGACCTCTACAGGAAAGGCAGAATTGAGGTTATGTGTCTAAATGATAGATGTTCCAAAGTCAGATCTAAGTAATTTTCTAACTCACTATTATGCCTCTTTCCTCCCTAATAAATTCTACCATCAAGACAATCTTATGTTCTTTCTACTACTTCCAGGATTCAAGGTTTATGGAAATGATGCACTGAAATTGAGTAGACCAAGATCCTCAGAGATGATGTGAAATCTTAATTACCTAATCAGTGGCTCAATGGAAGCTTAGGCACCCAACAGAGATTTACAGAGAATCAGAAGAGTCTGTGTGCCACCATGGGGAAAGCAGATTCCCAGAATCATTCCTTAGACTTGGAGAATCTGGGGACATGTAACAGGCTAAGATGTACTAGGGGGCAGGGAAGTAACAAGGTAACCAGTTCATCCATTCAATACTCTGCAGTCTATGAGGTGCTATGGGAGACAGCAGAGGATTAGTCAGGTAAAATTTCTCCCTCATAGGGCTTATATCTATTTGTTACCTAGATCCAGACTTCTCCTTGGTTTTCCTTAAGTAATCTTACTACTTAACTATTATAGAATTTGTGATTCATACTAGAATTCATAAACTCAAATGCCTAAAAGGCCAGCCATAAATCAAACTTATTTAAGTCCACAGGACATGGTAATGTTTGGCAATTTCTGGCCTAAAGGTAATCACTTTTTTTTTTGACTTAGTATTTTGGGATAAGTGTCCATACCTGAAGGCTTTATGGTCTAGATTCCTATAAACAGATTCAACTGCAGGTAAATTTTTAATAAAATTTAAATGTAATCATAAAAAATGATTACACACATAATAAACATGACTCCTCCTATCTTTACAGGTTTTTTATGAAAATAAATTCACAAATTTATCCAATCAGTCCTGTGATCTATTTTTGATAAACAAACAAAACAAAAAACAACTTAGTGGAAAAATATAAAAAGATGTCTAGAAAGCCCGGGTTCTAGTCCTCTTTTTGGTGACTTTCTATATGGTCTAGGACAAACTATAATCTTCCAGAAACTCCTCTCAGGATTATTTTGAGATGCTAAGGAGATGTATGTGTAGGTGCTATATTCTGGAAATGCAGGGACAGCAAGGTTCCTGGCATCTACTCTCATAAGGGCACCAACTCCATCACAAGAAACCCACTCTCTGACCTCATCTAAACCTAATTATCTCCCAAAGGCCTCATCTCCAAATACTATCAACACTGGGTGTTGGTGCTTCAACATAGGAATTTTGGGAGGACACAATTCAGTTCACTACAGCAGCTAAGCATGTCTCTGACAGGTTGGGTAGGAGAACACAACTACTTTCCTCAGGAAGTTGACAGAGAAGGGATTAAAGAAGATTCTTTGAGTTGGTATAGTATATCAAAGGGAGGAAGATTACAGCAAGAGAGTTTCTTGCCAGAGATCCTGATGATCACTTCAGGAAGGAGATAGATGGGCCCCGGCTGAACAGTTTCTCCCCTGTGGACAGAAACTCCATAAAATCATGATGCGGAGGAGGCTGGGACCTACCTACATAAGAGTTAAAGATCCCATATTCCACTTTCTCAAAGTCAAGGAGACTTCTGTGACTACATATGAACAGAAAGGCTCTTTGGAGGTCAAAAAAGGAGGGGCCACTACCCCATTTTAAGTGATATCAACTACCCATAGGCCTCTTTGCTAGAATCCAGCTTGGCTAAGAGATGTACATGGACACATAGCAGGACCCTGAGATATACCAGATACAGACTCAGAACCAGGAAAAGCAAGATAATTAGCCAAAGGAAACCCAGAAGAAATGCCCCATAAAAGTGCCTCAAACCCACCACGAGGGCATGACTCTCTGAGCCCACCCGTATGTCCACGTACCCTTTTCCTCCTAGTAAACACTTCACTTGTTTCACCACTTTCCATTTCTATGTGGAAATTCATTTGTACACAGCTGACAGGACAGGGCCTTGCCACTGGCCACTGGCTCTGGTGACCTAGTGGTAGGACTCTCTCGAGTGCTGGTCTAGCAGCAGCACTCTCTGCTGCCCAACCTCCATCTCTGGCCAGGAATGGAGATCCTGCCTCAAGTCACTGCAGGCTGAGACCACCCAAGATCAATACGACACTTCAAATTATTTGAAGTAATGAAAACACAAATAGAACTTTTATAAAACACTATGAGAAAGACTCGGGATTCTTCAGAGAACTTTGAAATAATTTTAGAAAACAGATCCAGGCTACATTTCACTCATTCTCTTTGAAACAGAAGTTTGAGACAGTCGAGGCTAGTGGTGGAAGTTAGACTGAGGAAAGATAAATGAAATATGGAATTATGGCAAAGACAAGAGAGAAGTAACTACCTGCCAGGCACTCTTTTCATGTCTAGACTCAAATGTTTAACGGGTTTAGAAGTCATTAAAACAGCCAGACGTGCTGTAGCTTGAGCAAGACACACAGTAAGGTCATTCAGATGTTAAAGGGCCTTTCCAATACTAAACCGTCTGCCTCTTCTACAAAGATAATGACACTTTCTGGAGATTAGTGCTGCTTCTAGAAGAGGATGATGACCCTGTTCTAACATGACCAAGAGAAAAGAGGCCCCCATTGGGCCAGCTTAAAAGCCCAGAAAGAAGAAATGAAATGATTAAGCAGGCATCGTTCATTCAAATGAACTCAAGAGAGGCCATCAGAGCTGTAAAAGTAGGGAATAGTAGTAAACAAAGGCGTCAGGGAGAAAATGGTTAAAAATAACAACAGCAACAATAAAAGTTAAAGTAGAGAAGAAAAGGAAGTAGGTATCCAGCAAACAGAAGAGAGAGCTCCCTTCTGAGAAAAAGGATGTGAGATTTGAGTTCCTCAGAAAAGGAAAGGAATAAGAGAAAACAGTGAAGAAGTAAACAAATCCACTGAGAAATCAATAAGAAACAGAAAATCAATACTACTAGTTGGCACTAAAACAGATCTTTTCAACTTAAAAACATATTGTCAAGTTTATTACAGTTACCAGCACAGCTCCTTATATATAAGAGGTGTACACTATTTGTGGAGTGAAAGAATGTTATGAAGTCCTCATAACAACCCTGCAGCCAGGGAGTACTGAACTCAAAGATTAATATACTGAAATATGAAAAACTACATACAAGTAATATGAAAAGAATAAAATCTAGAATATGGGAGAAACAAACTAGCTACACTTTAGAACTGGGACAAACTTTTAGACTTGTGAAGCACTTGAAATTAAATGAAGTTTGTTTACATTTTTCCTGTGAGAGGCATTCGAGCTTTTAATAAGAATTTCGATGTGAATTTAGTAAGAATTTTAGAGAGGGGGGTTCAGGATGGGGGCAACACCTGTATACCTGTGGCTGATTCATGTTGATGTATGGCAAAAACCATTACAATATTGTAAAGCAATTATCCTACTAAAATAAATTAATTAAAAAAGAATTTCAGTGTGAGTTTATGAGCAACTGATGTACTTATTATTAAATTATTAATTTGCATTCAGAAAGGATAGGTGGGAATTTATACACATGTATATATTCTTACAATTAGCTTAAGAATTCAAATAAAAATGAGTGCAAATCCACTAAAAAATTTCATACCTAGGTTATAGTTTTATGTGTATATACATACTATTTGAATTAACTTTTGGACACGTCTAATTACAAAGTAAACAACATCTCAAAGATTCAGACCAACACTGCTACTTTGCTATTCTCTTTATATGCTACTCCCCACATGCCATCCCTAACAATTTTTAGATACATTCCCTCATTCATGTTCCTAATACTGTCTAGCAGTTATGAAAACACCAAGGACACTTCGGGCTCTAAATCTGGTTTTTCAATAAATGTTAAAGACACTTTCACACTGAATACATTAACTAGTAGTAATTCTTTAAACTGGAGAGTAAGCAAAATACACTATTTCAGAAAAGTTACACATTCTAATGGAAAGAACTAGACAGGCATACACCACAGAAATTCTATATAAAGCTCATAAAAGCTTCCAACTTGAAACTCCCTGCGGGAAATCTACAAGAAACAAAAACTGAAACAGAGAACACCGGTGCCCTGCCCAACCACTTACTGAAGCTCCAACTACTTGGTGTTTAATTTTAAGACACTATTACGTTTCTCTAATTATGAAAACAAACTTGAGCACACATTTGTTATTGTTACTTAACTGGCTCTCCTTGCCTTTAAACTAGGCAGAGAACTGAAAACCACTGAAAGAATTACTCCGGTGTGTTCCTTTAAAAATTATTTTGAATCATTATATTACCAAAAAAACCCCAGAATGAAATCAAATGAACCCTAAGAAGAAGCAGAAACACTAGAGGTGGGGGTGGGGGAATCTGTTTAAGAGTAACTAAACTAAAGCGCAGAGAAGGCAATGGCAGCCCACTCCAGTACTCTTGCCTGGAAAATCCCATGGACAGAAGAGCCTGGTAGGCTGCAGTCCATGGGGTCGCAAAGAGTCAGACACGACTGCACGAGTTCACTTTTACTTTTCACTTTCATGCACTGGAGAAGGAAATGGCAACCCACTCCACTGTTCTTGTCTGGAGAATCCCAGGGACGGGGAGCCTGGGGGGCTGCCGTCTATGGGGTCGCACAGAGTCCGACACGACTGAAGTGACTTAGCAGCAACAGCAGCAAACTAAAGCGCAGTTTTTGAACCGCTAAACTTACTCGGGGATCAAGTATACTATTTTTCCTTCTTTCAGAGTTAGGGCTTGAGGCGGAGCGGGAGTGTGTGTGTGTGTGAAGGTTAAACAGCTGTAAGAAAGGCTGGACAATAAAATCAGAGGTCAATTAAAAATAGCCTGGAACGGTGAAAACCTACAGAGAAGCATCAAGGTCAAAATAGTATTAGGGGTTGGGCAGATAGCTTTCTCTAGGATAGGTACTGGGAGATCTCAAACGATGCGAATGGGGGCTAGAAGGAGAGGGAATAGCGAGTAAGTCAGGGGAAGAAAGAAAAAATAAAAAAACCCCAGAATGAAATCAAATGAACCCTAAGAAGAAGCAGAAACACTAGAGGTGGGGGTGGGGGAATCTGTTTAAGAGTAACTAAACTAAAGCGCAGAGAAGGCAATGGCAGCCCACTCCAGTACTCTTGCCTGGAAAATCCCATGGACAGAAGAGCCTGGTAGGCTGCAGTCCATGGGGTCGCAAAGAGTCAGACACGACTGCACGAGTTCACTTTTACTTTTCACTTTCATGCACTGGAGAAGGAAATGGCAACCCACTCCACTGTTCTTGTCTGGAGAATCCCAGGGACGGGGGAGCCTGGGGGGCTGCCGTCTATGGGGTCGCACAGAGTCCGACACGACTGAAGTGACTTAGCAGCAACAGCAGCAAACTAAAGCGCAGTTTTTGAACCGCTAAACTTACTCGGGGATCAAGTATACTATTTTTCCTTCTTTCAGAGTTAGGGCTTGAGGCGGAGCGGGAGTGTGTGTGTGTGTGAAGGTTAAACAGCTGTAAGAAAGGCTGGACAATAAAATCAGAGGTCAATTAAAAATAGCCTGGAACGGTGAAAACCTACAGAGAAGCATCAAGGTCAAAATAGTATTAGGGGTTGGGCAGATAGCTTTCTCTAGGATAGGTACTGGGAGATCTCAAACGATGCGAATGGGGGCTAGAAGGAGAGGGAATAGCGAGTAAGTCAGGGGAAGAAAGAAAAAAAAACCCGCAGGCCGCGCAGGAGACGGAGAACGGAGGCCGACCCGGAGCAGGGACGGGGTAGGGGGAGGTTTGGAGGAGGAGGAGGAGGAGGAGGAGGAGGGCGAGGGCGAGGGGGAGGGGGAAGGGGAAGGGAAGGGGCCCGGCCCCGCCCCGGGGAGGCCCGAGAACCCTCCCGCCTCCCTTACCAGAGGGAGCAGGAAACCCCAGAGCAGGGCGGCCGCGGCAGGGGGCAGCGGCGACTGCCGACCCATCGAACTGACGGGTAGGCGCCGGGCGGCGCGTCGAGGCTCAGCGGGGCAGGCTCCGGGTCCCGTCGCGGCGCTGCCTCGGTGGCCGGGCTGGACACGGTCGGACCGCGGACCTTGAGTGGGGCCGCCGCGGCTGCTGGAGCCGCCGCTGCAGCGCCGACTTCCTCTTCCGGCCCCGCCCGGAGGACGCGGAAACCCCCACGGGGCATGTGGAGTCCGGGGCGGCGCGCGCCTGCCGCCAGGCTCTCTGCGCTTCCCGACGCTGGCGGGCACAGGCGGCGTGGCTGGGCGTGTCTCTATCCAGCTGCCTGACCTGAACTGTCCCCAAGTCCGGGCAGGCGAAGGGACTTTTTCAAGGCCTTCCGACGCGGAGCGTCTGTTCTCTTCCCCAGTAACTATCCAGGTGTTCGAGCCAGAATCCTACATGATCTGAGTCATCTGCTCTTCAGCAGTCCTAGGAATTCTCATGCTATGTCCCAAATCAGGTCAGTTCAGTTCAGTCGTGTCCGACTCTTTGCGACCCAGTGAATCACAGCACGCCAGGCCTCCCTGTCCATCACCAACTCCCGAGTTCGCTCAAACTCATGTCCATCGAGTCGGTGATGCCATCCACCCATCTCAATCTCTGTCGTCCCCTTCTCCTGCTCCTAATCCCTCCCAGCATTAGAGTCGTTTCCAATGAGTCAACTCTTTGCATAACGTGGCCAAGGTATTGGGTTTCAGCTTCAGCATCAGTCCTTCCAATGAACACCCAGGACTGATCTCCTTTAGGATGGACTGGTTGGACCTCCTTGCAGTCCAGGGGACTCACAAGTCTTCTCCAACACCACAGTTCAAAAGCATCAATTCTTCGGCTCTCAGCTTTCTTCACAGTCCAATTCTCACATCCATACATGACCACTGGAAAAACCATAGCCTTGACTAGACGGACCTTTGTTGGCAAAGTAATATCTCTGCTTTTCAATATGCTATCTAGGTTGGTCATAACTTTCCTTCCAAGGAGTAATTGTCTTTTAATTTCATGGCTGCAATCAAATCAGGTCACCTTCTCCCAAATCGCTGTGATCTAGGCCACTGATGTTTCTCTCCTCCAAACCGGTTTCAGGTTCCATTCCCCACAGACCATTATCCACCCAGCTGTCCTGGAGAGACCTTTTTGAAAATGTAAATCAGATCATGTCACTGCTAACCACACTTGGAACAAAATAAATACTCTGGGCAACGTTTATGTAACATCGTCCCTGCCTTCTTCTGTGACCCCATCTTCATGATTTTTCCCATGCTTGGTTTAAGCTGTGTGGGCCTCCTTTATTTCTTCTGGTCTTTGTACTGGTAGTTCTCCCAGCTGGAATGCTCTTCTCTCTGAATACGCAGCACTCTGGCATTCACTTAGCAGCTTAAATGTCATTTTCTCAGAGGGAACTTCTTGACATAATCTAAAGTAACTACCCAGTCACTGTCATATCGCGTGATTTATTTAAATTCTCTGCATAGCACTTTTCACTCTTGCATTCTCTTATTTACCTCTTCATTTATTTATGATTGATTCCCATTTGATAGAAAGGAGTATCTTTGATTTGTTCACTTCTCTATTCACTACATTTGGCATAAAGTTTGTCCTCAGATATTTGTTGGATGAATATTCAATACCAAACACTGTATACAATGCTGTCCCTGCCATCCCACAGCTCAGGGTTTAGGGAACAGAGATGTGTGAGCAAATAGTTCAAAGTGACTACGACTCTTTTGTTTGCACAAGATGCTATGGGAGTATCAAAGGAACACTTAAAGGGGTGCCAGGAAAAATTTCAACTTAAGCTGAGTCTAGAAGACTGAGTTAATTTTAGCCAGGCAATGGGTAGGGGAAGGGGGAGACTTCCAGGAAGAGTGAACCATTAGTGTCAAAGCCAAAGGTGACATTGGAGGAACTGCAAAACTCAGGCTTGGCTGAAGTTATGGGTAATGATAGATGAAGTGAGAGAAGAAGGCAGGGGCCAAAGCACAAATAGATGGGAGAATCCTGCTTGGAATTTTAGGCTTCAGCTCGTTGGTGGTGAAAAGTGCAGTGATGGACAATTTCTGTTTAAAAGCTCACTGTGGTGGTAGACAGAGTGGCAGTTGGATTGAAACAGGGCAATAGTAGAAACCAGGAGAACTGTTAGACAACAGAGAAGCCTGGCAGGCTACAGTGTATGGGGGTCACAAGAGTCGGACACGACTTAGCAACTAAACCAACACCACCACCACCGCCAGTAACCTAACCTACCCCAGGGCAGGGGTAGTGAGGGCCTGAACTGAGACAGAGTGGCAGAAGAAATGGAAAGGAGAGGGAGGTGGTGGATCCAAAGACTCGAGGCAGGATTTGGTGTAACTGAGGGGACATGGGAGATAAGGAGAGGGATGGTTCTCAGGACCCTGCCCTGGGTCTTTTATTGAGATGATCATCACAAGAGATGGAAGAGACTGAGGATGGGAGAGGAGGAAGAAATAATTTTGAACTTGAGTTTCAAATGTTTGTAGGACATTCTGTTGCACATATCTGTAGGTTAATGGCTAAGTCTGAGACTTAGTGGCACAATGAGGCCAGAACTCAGGTCTCCTGTCTGTCAATCTGAGTCTCTTCACATTTTCTAGCTGCCTAGGGCAAGTCAGATTTCCCTTTTGCAAAATGACTATGATTAAATGACTTCATCTCTAAATATTCCCTTCTGCCCATAATGGCCCTTTGCCTGTGAATCTCCAGGGTGGCTCCTGAGGCTACTGAAAATCTCTGGTTTTCCTGCCTGGAAACTCCTTTCCTGGAGTTATGCCATTTTTCTTTCCTCTCAGTTGGGGAAAATTTTGTACCTGCATTCAAAGAAACTGTGGTATAGGCTAGTGCTTGTGCAGTCTCTCTTTACCTGCTTTAGTTTTTTTGAGCTGAAAGATGGACAGTAATACCTGTTCTGACTGTCTCATATGAGTATTATAAAAATTACAGGATTTGTAATTTGAGTGTAATTACTCCATTTTTTAAAAACAAAAAAGGGAGAGGAGGAGAAAAAAATAGAAGGCTGTGCTATTGCAGTGTTAGCACTGTTTGTCATAATTCTTCTGCCAGAATTTTTTCTCATTGGTCAAAGCCTCTGTGCATGATGAAGGAAAATGGAAGGGTTAATGGAAATTTAAAAACAGTTTAATAACTTTACTATGACTTTTAAAGGATTTGGAGTATACCTCTGTTACACAGTTAACTACCTTGGAAGTATCAGGTAGGATTAAAGTTATGTTGGATAACTTTTAGTCAATATTTTTCTTCTCGAGATTCAGTTCAGTTCAGTCGCTCAGTCGTGTCCAACTCTTTGCGACCCCATGAATCGCAGCATGCCTGGCCTCCCTGTCCATCACCATCTCCTGGAGTTCACTCAGACTCACATCCATCGAGTCCGTGATGCCATCCAGCCATCTCATCCTCTGTCGTCCCCTTCTCCTCCTGCCCCCAATCCTTCCCAGCATCAGAGTCTTTTCCAATGAGTCAACTCTTCACATGAGGTGGTCAAAGTAATGGAGTTTCAGCTTTAGCATCAGTCCTTCCAAAGAAATCCCAGGACTGATCTCCTTCAGAATGGACTGGTTGGATCTCCTTGCAGTCCAAGGGACTCTCAAGAGTCTTCTCCAACACCACAGTTCAAAAGCATCAATTCTTTGGTGCTCAGCCTTCTTCACAGTCCAACTCTTAACTATGTATAAAAACTCATTATGGAAAACAAATATCATTAATTAAAGATTGTTTTAATTTCTAATATATTGAATTAATGAAATTTATTTCCCAATGATAAAAGACAGAATGCTATTGGTCGTCAGAATCTTTCTGTGTTCTAGGAAATGGACAGGAACTATAGGCCCCATTTTACAAATGTGCTAGGTGAAGCAAAGGAGGAGGAGCTAACTCTGTCTCCTACCCTAGTTCACTAGTGATCATTCAGACAACCTGTAATTTCCTGGTACTTCCACAGTGTTTCTAGTACTTAGAGGACATTGATGAAATTTTGGTCATGAGCCCCAAAGACTTCTTTGGGCAATCTAGATCATTGCTGTAGTATAGAGCAACGATTCTCAGGGCTTCCCTGTGGCTCAGATGGTAAAGAATCTCCCTGCAATGCAGGAGACCCGGGTTGGATCTCTGGGTCAGGAAGATCCCCCGGAGAAGGAAATGGCAATTCACTCCAGTATTCTTGCCTGGAGATTTCCATGGGGCCGCAAAGAATCTGACACAACTGAGCGACTAACACACACACGGTGATTCTCAATCTTGATTATTTTTATCAGAATCACACAGGAGAGCTTTAAAGGATACTGATGTCTGAGTCCCACAACTCCCCTTACCCCATGCAGATCTTATATTTAATTGGTCTGGATGTAGTCTGTGTGTCATAATTTTTAAAACTCCTCAGGTGGTTCTAATATGAATATAAGGTTGGGAAGCTTTGGCTTATTCGATGATTTTAAAACATGGCCTCTTGAACATTTTTAAGAGGCAGTATTAACTTGAACACAGTATCAACACTACCTGGGAACTGTGAGAAATGCAAATTCATCGAGATCTGCAGAATCAGAAACTCAGAGAAGGGCCTAGCAATCCGTGTTTTAATAAGCACCCTAAGTGATTCTGATGCATGTTGAAGTTTGAGAACTATTGGTTATAGAGCAACACCCCTTACAGCTGCGTGCATATTAGAATCAGATGTAAAATAAAAAAGCAAACACTGTTCTCCAATACTAATCAAACTGAAAGAAATAGACACATCCACTATTATTGTTAAAGTTTCAACTCTTCTCTCTCAATAATTGAAAGAAAGAGTAGGCAGAAAATCAGTAAATACAGAACACTTGGTCAACATTATCAACCAACTTGACCTAATTGGCATTTATAGAACACTCCACCCAACATATGCATAATACATATGATTTTCAAGTCTACATGGGACCATTGGTCATAAAACAAATCTCAATAAAGTTCCAAATAATTCAGGTGTTTTCTTTGCCTACACAGAATTAGATTAGAAATTAATAACAGAAAGATACCATGAAGATTTTCAAATAATTAGAAAATAACCACACTTTTCTAAAGTATCCATGAGCCAAAGGAGAAATCACAAGGAATTAAGAAAATATTTTGAACTAAAGGAAAATGTAAACATGACAGGCCAAAAGTTGTGGGGCGCTTAAAAGAAATTTGTAGCACTTATAATAGAATGGTATAAACATTTTAAATCAATGACCTAAACTTCTATTTTAATAAACTAGAAAAGAAGAGCAAATTAAATCCAAGGTGAGCAGAAGAAAGGAAATTAAAATATCTCAGCAGAAATCAACAAAATAGTAAACAAAGACACAGACAAACAAAAAATGGGAGAATTAGTGAAGCCAAAAGACTGGCTTTTTGAGAAAACTGATGAGAAAATTAAAATATGGAAGATCCAAATTATTAGGAATGATAAAAGGAATATTACTAATGATCCTAAAGACATTAAAAGGATCAGTTCAGTTCAGTTCAGTTCAGTCGCTCGGTCGTGTCTGACTCTTTGTGACCCCATGAATTGCAGCACGCACCAGGCCTCCCTGTCATAACATGTAAATATTATGAACAACTTTAAACCAGTAAGTTTGACCACCTAAGTGAAATGGGGAAACTCTTTGAAAAACAAACTACTCAAAAAGAAATAGATCTTTTTAAAAATTTGAATTTGTCATCAAAAGCCCTCCCACAAAGAAAACTTCAGGCTCATGTGGCTTCAAGAGTGAACTTTACCAAACATTTGAGGAAGAAATGATATCAATTCTATGGAACACTTTAAAAAACTTGAAGACCCAGCAATCCCACTGCTGGGCATACACACGGAGGAAACCAGAATTGAAAGAGACACATGTACCCCAATGTTCATTGCAACACTGTTTATAATAGCCAGGACATGGAAACAACCTAGATGTCCATCAGCAGATGAATGGATAAGAAAGCTGTGGTACACATACACAATGGACTATTACTCAGCCATTAAAAAGAATACATTTGAATCAGTTCTAATGAGATGGATGAAACTGGAGCCGATTATATAGAGTGAAGTAAGCCAGAAAGAAAAACACCAATACAGTATGCTGCTGCTGCTGCTGCTACTGCTGCTAAGTCGCTTCAGTCGTGTCCAACTCTGTGCGACCCCATAGACAGCAGCCCAACAGGCTCTGCCATCCCTGGGATTCTCCAGGCAAGAACACTGGAGTGGGTTGCCATTTCCTTCTCCAGTGCATGAAAGTGAAAAGTGAAAGTGAAGTCGCTCAGTTGTGTCCGACTCTTAGCGACCCCATGGACTGCAGCCTACCAGGCTCCTCAGTCCATGGGTTTTCCAGGCAAGAGTACTGGAGTGGGTTGCCATTGCCTTCTCCCCAATACAGTATACTAACACATATATATGGAATTTAGAAACATGGTAATGATAACCCTGTATGCAAGACAGCAAAAGAGACACAGATGTATAGAACGGACTTTTGGACTCTGAGGGAGAGGGAGAGTGTGGGATGATTTGGGAGAATGACACTGAAACATGTATACTATCATGTAAGAAACGAATCGCCAGTCTATGTTCGATACAGGATACAGGATGCTTGGGTCTGGTGCATGGGGATGATCCAGAGAGATGATATGGGGAGGGAGGTGGGAGGGGGTTCAGGATTGGGAACTCATGTACACTCGTGGTGGATTCATGTCAATGTATGGCAAAACCAATACAGTAATGTAAAGTAAAATAAAGTAAAAATAAAAATTAAAAAAATAAAAATAAAAAACTTGAAGAGAGGGTAATACTTCCCAATTCTATTTTGAATCCAGCATACCCTAATACCAAAACACAAGCACATACATCAATGAGAGGGAATAGAGTACATAATTAGACCTACACATATATGGCCAATTGATGTTTTACAAAAGTGCTAAGGCACTTCTGTGGGGGTAAGGATAATCTTTTCAACAAACAACTGGTGTTAGAAAAATTTAGTATCCACGCCTCCTAAAACTAAACTCTCCCCAAAATGAAGCTCAGTTTTTAACTCATGACATGGTCTAAATTTAACTTGAAATACATCATAGACCTAAATGCAAAAGACTAAAACCAAAAAATTTCCAAGAGAAAATCTTTTTCTCTGGTACCTTTCGTTAGGCAAAGATTTTAAAAATAAAACAAAAACCTAGAAACTATAAAAGATAAAAAATTGATAAATTAGACTTTATCAGAATGAAAATTTTCTTCTCTTTGAAAGATAATGTTAAGAGAAGTTAAGGCTAGCTACAGACTAAGGGGAAATATTTGAAAAACATATCCAACAAAGGACATATCCAGGATATATAAGAAGCTCTCATATCTCAATAATAAGAACTCAAAAAGCCCAACTGATAAATGAAGAAAATATTTGAACAGTTTACCAAAGAGAGAAAAGTATGCTTGTATAAGCAAATAAGAACAAGAAAAGATGCTCAACATCATTAGCTATTAGAGAAATACAAATTTTAAAAAGTAAATACTTACTAGAATGGCAAAAATTTAAAAATTGACCATAAGAGGTATTTGCAATGATATGGAGAAAACAGAACTCTTATACACTGCTGATGGGAATGTAATATGGTACAGTGACTTTGGAAAACTGACAGTTTCTTACAAAGTTACACGTATACCTACTGTACGATCCAGCCATTTCATTCCTAGATGTTTATACAAGAAAGCATTCAGTTCAGTTCAGTTGCTCAGTCTTGTCCGACTCTTTGTGACCCCATGAACTGCAGCATGCCAGGCCTCCCTGTCCATCCCCAACTCCTGCAGTCCACTCAAATTCATGTCCATTGGTTGGTGATGCCATCCAGCCATCTCATCCTCTGTCATCCCCTTCTCCTCCTGCCCTCAATCCCTCCCAGCATCAGAGTCTTTTCCAGTGAGAACTCTTCACATGAGGTGGCCAAAGTACTGGAGTTTCAGCTTTAGCATCAGTCCTTCCAACGAACACCCAGGACTGATCTCCTTTAGGATGGACTGGTTGGATCTCCTTGTAGTCCAAGGGACTCTCAAGAGTCTTCTCCAACAACACAGTTCAAAAGCATCAATTCTTCGGCGCTCAGCTTTCTTCACAGTCCAACTCTCACATCCATACATGACCACTGGAAAAACCATGGCCTTGACTAGACGGACCTTAGTCGGCAAAGTAATGTCTCTGCTTTTGAATATGCTATCTAGGTTGGTCATAACTTTTCTTCCAAAGAGTAAGCTTCTTTTAATTTCATGGCTGCAGTCACCATCTGCAGTGATTTTGGAGCCCCCCCAAATAAAGTCTGCCACTGTTTCCACTGTTTTCCCATCTATTTCCCATGAAGTGATGGGACCAGATGCCATGATCTTCATTTTCTGAATGGTGAGCTTTAAGCCAAATTTTTCACTCTCCTCTTTCACTTTCATCAAGAGGCTCTTTAGTTCCTCTTCACTTTCTGCCATAAGGATGGTCTGCATATCTGAGGTTATTGATATTTCTCCCAGCAATCTTGATTCCAGCTTGTGCTTCTTCAACTAACAGTGTGCAACTCTTGAATTTCTCCACACTTGTTAGCTTTTGGGGTTTTTTGATAATGGCCATCCTAACAGATATAAAAGATGGTACATCATTGTGGTTTTGATTTGTATCTCCCTGATGGCCAATGATATTGAGCATCTTATCAGCTGAAGCTCCAGTACTTTGGCCACCTCATGCAAAGAGTTGACTCATTGGAAAAGACTCTGATGCTGGGAGGGATTAGGGGCAGGAGGAGAAGGAGACGACAAAGGATGAGATGGCTGGATGGCATCACGGACTCGATGGACATGAGTCTGAGTGAACTCCGGAGATGGTGATGGACAGGGAGGCCTGGCGTGCTGTGATTCATGGGGTCGCAAAAAGTCGGACACGACTGAGTGACTGAACTGAACTGATCATACACTGGTTGGGCACTTGTATGTCCTCTTTGGAGAAATGTCTGTTCAAGTTCTTCGCCCATTTTAACTAGAGTTTTAAAAGTCCTTTATACATTTTGGAGATTATTGCTTTATCAGATACATAGTTTGCAAATATTTTCTCCCATCCCATAAGTTTCTTTTCACTTTGTTGTTTGTTTCCTTTGCTGTGCAGACATTTTTTAGTTTGATATAGTCCCACATGTTTGTTTTTGTTCCTTGTGGTTTTGATGTCATATACATAAAATCATTACCAGGCCCACTCTTGTGAAGCTTTCCCCTTATGTTTTCTTCTAAGAGTTTTAGTTTCAGCTCTTATTCTTGTCTTTAACCCATTTTGAATTTATTTTTGTGCTTATCAGTCTTTTGATAGGAGTAATCAAGTTACCACTTCAGCTCAATAATTATCTCATCCACAGATTTAAAAACTGCTCAGTTTCCTGGTATTGTTTTTCTGTAGTGACTACATGGTTTTGATTAAACAGTTTGCTCTTCTAATACCTGTTTATGAGGTATTTTTCCTTGAGCAGAACATGTGATTTGAATGCTTCCTGGGTCACAGGAGGTGACTAGGAGCAGAAACGCAAGCTGTCAGCTCTTGTTTCATCCCTAGATCTTCTGTTTACCTGTTCAACATGTGCTTATTACTCTTCTTGACAGAGCTGCCTCCCAGTTGGAATTTGTCAGTAAGTGAAACGTGGTAGACACTTCCTACTGTGAGGTAAATTTACATATTAATTTGAATCTTGGGGCATGAGAAGGGAAGTAGTTAACAGATGGAAATATTCTAAGAAAGAATTCATGAAGCTCACAATTTTGAGGGAGCACGTGAACAAGGTGAGAAACTAAAATTCAGGCTCTAGTCACCTTCTCTTAGGAAATCTGTGTAAGCTGTCAGCAAGGGAACTTTGTTTTTTTTTCCCCCTGCCACACCACATAGCATGTGGGATCTTAGTTCTCTGACCGGGGATGGAACCCGCACCACTGCACTGGAGGTGCAGAGTCTTAACCACTGCACTGCTCAGGACGTCCCAGCAAGGGAACTTCTTGAATGTAACATCATGCAAAGTTTAATAATAATCTGTTATAAAAACTATTTTTAATTATCTTTTTAAAGCTCATATTTACTTCCATCTTAGGTTCTTTGTATATATTATCTCATTTAATTCATATGAAGCAAATTTATGAGGTAAATTATTGTTCCCATTTTGCAGATGAGGAAATTTAGACATCAAATTATGCATATGAGATCTTCCAGCAAGATATGGAGCAAAAATTTAAACCCAATCAGATAGGATTCTGGGAAGAGGACAGAATAGGAAGCACCAGGAATCTGCCAGTTGGATTCCCATGTATATTATCATAGGTTCTCAATAAATGTTTCCTAAATTAATAAAATTTGAGAATAATTAACAGCCTATATTGTGGTTTATGAATATTTTTTGGTTCAACTAAATTACTTCTTAAGCATCATCTAAATCTTAAAGAAATCTAGTCTTTTAAGAAATAGCTGGATCTAATTTTTCAAACAAAATCAGTTCTTTGGATTCTGAATTGCCTGGGAAAATCCAAAAGTCTCCTCACTGCTGGGACCAAGGAGGAAGAAACTTAAATTACAGATTCAATATTAAGACAAATCATTTTGCTCATTAAGACTTATTAAATCTCAGAAATATCTTTTCAATTGTACAACTTTCTGAACAATTTAAATTTACAAGTGAGTTCCCAATAATAGCTTGATTTCTTTTTCCTTCCAGAACATATTTCTACACTAAAAATGAAAAGATAACCTGATACACCCATAAGATACCCTTAAAAGTGTATGTATATATATATATAAGATTATAAAATTGTATATATTATTATATATAATTTATTCATATAAAAGAATTGTTTTATAAACTAAGGTTTTATTGTTCTTGGTGTTGAGGCATACAAGGGGTGCTATTGTCTATATAAATCAGTGTGACTGAGAGGAGTAGTGATTGATTTTAGATGTTTCTGGGAAAGGTAAAGACCAGCTCATTTCCAAGCTTCCCAGGCAGAGCAGATTGACTCACATGTTGCTAAAATCCCTCTCTGGCTCCACATGAATTAATTGATGTGGTATTCTTGCTTGGAAACTACAGTATTATCTGTTGACATGTTGAGACTACTCTGGGCTTTTAAAACCAAAGATTTTTATTTACAGGAGCCTCCAGATTAAGAACCTATCACCCTCAGATGCTCTTTGATGCAAAAGGATACTATCAAGCCTCTAAGTATCATACATTATACAACAGAGTACTTTCCACATGACCTTTCCGGCTCCATTTTGCTGGGATTCTATGAACTATTTATTACCTGCTCAGAAGAAACCAGAGTCAGGACTTCTTGGCTAATAGTACAATTCAACAGCAAAACTGTAATGAGCCTCTATTATGTGCAAGATGAATAAGGGATACTCTTGGTCATAAACCAGTGTCCTCCCCACTGCCAGATAAAAGATGATACAAATTCACACACACAAAAATTAACATCTTAAATCAATGTTTTATCATTTGTCTGAGTTAGCAGGAAACTAGCAGGAAACACATTACATTCATCCCAATGTGTAGGCTGACCTCCATAGTTATATCCTTAAAATGCAAGGTATATAATTATATTTTCTCATTAACAAGCCTTGACAGTATTGAGCTTTCCCCCCCCATCTTTTCCTGTTTTTCATTAACCTATACCTGCCATTCTGTGTCAGGTGTGCATGCCAGAGATTGTGATGATAAGGATGTGTGGTATCCACAGCCCAGTATAGGCATTCCTGTGCAAGCCCGTCAGCAGTTGCAGCCGGTCATTTCCAGCCCCTCGGATCAGCTGAGATGAGAACATCAATTTAAATGAAAGTGTATTTAGGGTGGTGACCCATTGTCATGAGACACAGACTTAAGGCCGGGAGTTTAAAAGTCAATAGTGAAAAGGTGAGCACAGGAAATAGGAAAGAGTGAGAGAAACATTTTACGAAGTATGAAGACAAAGAGCTCTCTACATCTGTAAATTAACTTTTTCTTCAAGTATAGTATACAGATAGGAAAGTGTGCATATGGCAAGCACACATCTCGGTCCTACACATCTGTGCATTTGGCACCTAATCAAGAAAGCGAGCATGACTAACGCCTCAGAAATTTCTGCTGTATTTGCTTCTCGCTAGTATTCACTCCTAAGGGTAGCTGCTTTCTGACTTCTTTATTTCCACAGTATTATTGAGATAACAATTGACAAAGCATTGTTTACCTTTAAGGTGAAAAATATGATGGCTTGATGTGTGTACATACTGTGAAATAATTACCACAATAAGTTTAATGGGTTTTTTTTGCTTTTTGTTGTTTTGGTGGTGAGAACATTTAAGATCGTCTGTCTTAGCAACTTTCAAGTTACAATACAATATTGTTGACTATAGCTACTACGCTGAATATTAGAACCACAGAACTAATTCATTTTGTAACTGGAAAGTTTGAACCTTTTGACCAATATCTTCCTATTTCTGCCACCCTACAGCCTTTGGCAACCACCAATCTACCGGTTCTTTGAGTTCAACTTTCTTAGATTTCACATGTAAGTTAGGTCATACAGTATTTGTCTTTCTCTGCTTGAATTATTTCACTTAACATAATGTCCTCAAGATTCATCCATGTTATCACAAATGGAAAGATTTCCTTCTTAAGGCCAGGAGTTTAAAATTCAATAATGAAAAGGTAGAGCACAGGAAATAGGAAAGAGTGAGAGAAGCATTTTACAACTTATGAAGACAAAGAGCTCTCTACATCTATAAATTAACTTTTTCTTCAAGTATAGTACAGTTCTTCTGTGTATTCTTGCCACCTCTTCTTAACATCTTCTGCTTCCGTTAGGTCCATACCATTTCTGTCCTTTATCGAGCCCATCTTCCCATGAAATGTTCCCTCCTCTAGCCTTGTTGCTGCTGCAGCTGCTAAGTCGCTTCAGTGTGTCCGACTCTGTGCGACCCCATAGATGGCAGTCCACCAGGCTCCCCTGTCCCTGGGATTCTCCAGGCAAGAACACTGGAATGGGTTGCCATTTCCTTCTGCAATGCATGACAGTGAAAAGTGAAAGTGAAGTCGCTCAGCCGTGTCAGACTCTTCAGGACCCCATGGACTGCAGCCTACCAGGCTCCTCCATCCATGGGAGTTTCCAGGCAAGAGTACTGGAGTGGGGTGCCATTGCCTTCTCCTCTAGCCTTAGGTCTTATCATATCCCTGATCATACTGAACTTTCTTTTCTTTATCTCTTAGTCTTTGAACATTCTGTTCTCTTTTCCAGGAATACCTGTTTCCAACCACCTATGCCTTAACCTGGAAAACACCCACTCCTCTGTCTCAGTTTGGAAGATTCTTCCTCTAGAAAACAACCACCTCCTTCTAAACTACTAATTAGTTTATTCTTCTCCATTGCCAATTTACTCAAATGTGTCCCCAGGAGACTGCCAGACAGAGGCTGTCTTATTCTCTGTGAATTCTATCTCTGGTGCTCACTGCAGAGTAGGCACAGGTTTGACTGAATATATCATTTTTTATAATCAAATAGGTAATTTAATCCAGTGATAGCCACTAACCATTTTAAGACCTAGCAAACTTTCATAAAAACAGGATATGATCTGGTTATTTTGTGACTTCTTCTCAGTTGTAGTGAATACAGAAATTTAATATGCACATTTTCAAAAGGAAAATATGTTTCTTTTCAAATATCACTCTTGAAACACAAAATTCTATAAGCCCTGCTGTTACAGTGGTATTTTATACTTGCTGGTTAGAGAACTGGAACTATTGTTAGTCTAGATTCAAAACATGTCTGCAGTACTCTCATGCCTCCACGTCCAGTGGTAAAAGAGGTACGTTGAAGGGTTGTCAATTTTCCCACTGAGCCTCTGTACTTTTTTTTTTGGATGATGGGCTGGTTTCTCCAAATCCTCTGGCACAGGGCTGGTCTTCAGCTTTGGAGGGAATAACCGAGTGGAAGGTGGATATGAATTGGGCTTCCTTGATGATAAGAACCACTCAGGGTATTTGTTAAAAATATAAATTCACAATGTAAATTGGTGCAATCACTATGGAAAACAGTATGAAGTTTCCTTAAAAAACTAAAAATAGAGCTACTATATGATCCACTCGTGGGCCTATATTCAGAAAAAAATGAAAACACTATTTTGAAAAGATACATGTACCCCAATGTTCATGGCAACACTGTTTATGATAGCTAAGATATGGAAGCAACCCAAATGCTCATCAACAGATGACTGGATTAAAACATACACACTATTTATCTATCTATAACGGAATATTATGCTTAGTGAAATAAGTCAGAGAAAGACAAATACTATATGATATCATTCACATGTGGAATCTGAAAATAAAAACAAATGAATACATATGCAAACCAGAAACAGATTCATGGACACAGGAAAAAAACATGTAATTCTCAAAGGGGAGAGGGAAGAGAGGGAAGAGACAAATTAGGAGTATAGGATGAACAGAGGCAAACAATTACATATAAAATAAACAACAAAGATATGTTGTTATAGCACAGGGAATTAGACCCATTATCTTATAGTAAACTATAGTGGAGTATAATCTGCAAAAATACTGAATCACTATGCTATACATCTGAAACTAACATAACTATGCTTCAATTAAAAAAAATTAAATTCCCAGTTCCCATCCAGAGCCTCTTAATCAAAATCTCCAGGGGAGGGGATTGCCCAGGTTTTAGTCTGGTTTTAAGAGGCCCAGGTGATCAAGAGCAAAGTGTAGGAAATGCTGTTTGAGAAATTCTAAGTGTTTTAAAACAGGGGTATAATTTAGTGATGTTTTGGGGCTGGCTTGAATTTTAGGCTGATTGACCATATCTCTTCCTAGATTCATGTTGGGTAACCACCTCTTCTTGGTAAATTGAAATTGGTCATAGTAGGTGTATTTATACTACAGAAATTGACAAATGCTACAAATCAAGGCATTTCCCTCTGCAAAGAGCCGTTGCAAATATTTATGAGCATACCATGGACTATAGAAGTGAACAAAAAAATGAAAATCCTTGCCCTCATGGAACTCATATTCTAGTTGAGGAGACAGACAAAATAAGTAAGTGAATTATGTTACAAGTATATTAGAAGGAGATAAACACTAAAGAGACAAAGTTGCAGAAAGAGATAAGGAGTCCTGGTGGTGGTGGGAATTACAGTCTGAATAAAGTGATCAAGAAGGTCCTCACTGAGAACATAATATTTTAGCATTAATTTGAAGGATGGGAGGGAGTAAGCCATGCATATAGCTAAGAAAAGAGTGGTCTAGACAGAAAGAAGTATCAGTGGAAAGGCCCTGAAACAGCAGTGCTGCAAGGAGCCACTAGGGCCGGAGCTAAGTAAGGAAGGAGTCGAGTCCTGGGAGCTGAGATGCTAGAGGAATGGATGAAGAAGCAGCGGAGGGGAGAAGGCTAGACCATGAAGGGTCTAAAAGGCCATGTCAAGACTTGAGAGAAATTAATAGAAGCAACTGCAGTGTTTTACAGGGTTAAAATATGGTTTATCAGATGTTAACTTGTTAGATTCCCTGCTGAATTCAAAGGTGACTTCCAAATTGCTTTCATTCAGCTGCTTTGATCTCTAGACTTTCCTTGGTAGCTGCTAGTTAGAGATGGCTACTTAAATTAATTTAAACATAAATCATTAATTTAAATCTATTAAGTTAAATAAAATTAATTTAAATTATTTAAAATAAAATAAACTAGCAATTTACTTCCTTAGTTGCAGTGGCCAAATTTCAAATGTGCCACAGGCACAAATGGCTAACGGTTATCATGCAGGACAACATAGATGTAGAAGATGACCATCACTGCCAAAGTTTCTGTTGGATGGAGCTGCTCTAGGCAGTGACCAAGGTGAGGTTAACTATAGGCTGGGTCCTGGTTCTTAGCCTTTTCATGGATGGTGCATTTTTTAAAACTAGAAATATAGTTGACATACAATGTTATGTTAGTTTCAGGTGTACTACATAATGATTGACATTTGTATATATTAGGAAATGATTACCATGTAATCTAGTAACTATCTGCCCCCATATAAAGTTATTATAATATTATTGGCCACATCCCTTATGTTGTATGTTACATTTGTTATGTAACTGGAGGTTTGCACTTCTATTTTAACCAGTACTCACCTGCTTCTGCTGGAAATCACCCATTTGTTCTCTGTATCTATAAATCTGTTTTCATTTTATTTTGTTTGTTTGCTATCCTCTAGATCCATCCATGTTGTTGTAAATAACAAAATTTCTTCTTTCTTATGACTGAGTAGTATTTCTGTGTGTTTGTATGTTTGTACGTACATACATACCACAATTTCTTTGTCTATTCATCTGTTGATAGACACTTAGTTTGCTTCTGTATTCTGGCTACTGTAAATAATACTGCAGTGAACACTAGAATGCATGTATCTCTTTTGAATTAGTATTTCTGGGTAAGTACTCAGAAGTGAAATTTCTGAATCATATGGCGGTTCTATTTTAAATTTTCGAGGAAACTCCCAACTGTTTTCCAATTGTACCAATTTATAATCCTACCAACAGAAGGTTCTCTTTTGTCTACATTCTCACAAACACTTGTTATTTATTTTCTTTTTGATGATAGTCATTCTAACAGGTATGAGGTGATATCACATTGTAGTTTTGATTTATGTTTCCTTAATGATTAGTGGTGTCAAGCATTTTTCCTATGTCTGTTGGCCATCTCTAAGTCTTCTTCGGAAAACATTTATTAATGTCCTCTGCCCATTTTTTGTTTGTTAATTAATTACGAATTTTGGGGGCCTTGATGCATGACTTGTGAAATCTTCATTCTCTAACAGGGATAGAACCCAG
Source organism: Aepyceros melampus (assembly GCA_006408695.1). Classification (NCBI taxonomy): domain Eukaryota; kingdom Metazoa; phylum Chordata; class Mammalia; order Artiodactyla; family Bovidae; genus Aepyceros; species Aepyceros melampus. The sequence continues at coordinate 169,758 of SJXQ01000261.1, forward strand.
TCCCTTGGCAGTGAAAGTGCAGAGTCCTAACCATTGGATCATCAGGGAATTCCCTCTGCTCAGTTTGAGAGTTGTTTGTTGTTCTGATGTTGAATTGTATGAGTTTTTTGTGTATTTTGGATATTAACTGCTCATCAGATATATTATTTGTAAATATCTTTTCCCTTCAGTAGGCTGCCTATCTGTTTTATTGATAGTTTTCCTTCATTGTGCAGTAGCTTTTTTAGTTCGATATCACAGAGTCGGACACGACTGAGCAACTGAACTGAACTGAACTGAACTGATAGTTTCACTTGTTCATTTTTACTTTTGTTTCTCTTGACTGAGAAGACATATCCAAAAACATATTGCTAAGACTGATGTCAAAGAGCATATTGCCTATGTTTTCTTCCTTTGTTATAGATTAATTTACCATATGTGTGTGGGTTTATTTCTCGACTCTTCTGTTTCACTGACTGATCGATGTGTTTATTTTTTTTGTCAGTGCCAGATTGTATTGATTACTGTAGCTTTGTACTATGGGCTTTCCTGATGGCTCAGCACCCACTTCAGTCTTCTTGCCTGGAGAATCCCAGGGACTGGGGAGCCTGATGGGCTGCAGTCTATGGGGTCACACAGAGTCGGACATGACTGCAGTGACTTAGCAGCAGCAGCAGCAGCCAATGCTGGAGATGCGAGTTTGATTCCTGGGTCGGGAAGATCCCCTGGAGGAGGAAATGGCAACCAACTCCAGTATTCTTGGCTGAAAAATCCCATGGACAGGAGAGCCTTGTGGCCTACAGTCCAAAGTGTTGCAAAGTCAGACACGACTGAGCATGCAGGAGCACACGCAGCTTTGTACTGTAGTTGGAAATCAAGGTGCATGATACCTCTTGCTTTGTTCTTCTTTCTCAAGATTGTTTTGACTGTTCATGGTCTTTTGTGTTACAAATTTTACAGTTACTTGTTTTACCTCTGCAAAAAATGCCAGTGGCATTTTGATAGGAATTGCATAGAATCTGTATATTGCCTTAGTTGGTTTAGTTATTTTAAAAATATTAACTCTTCTAATCCATGAGCATAGTATATTTTCCCATTTGTTTGTACTGTCTTCAGTTTCTTTCCTCAGTGTCTTATAGTTTCCCGAGTACATGTGCTTTATTTTCTTGCTTAGTTTTACTCCCAGGTATTTTATCCTTTTTGATGCACTGTAAATGTGATTGCTTTCTTAATTTTTATTTTTGATAGTTAGTTATTATTGTATATAAAAGCAGCAGATTTTTGTATATTAATTTTTCATCCTTCAACTTTGCTGAATTCATTTATTGTTTCTAATAACTTTTGGCAGCATCTTTGGGATTTTCTATATATAGTGTCATGTCATCTTCAAACAATGACAGTTTTACTTCATCCTTTCCAGTTTGGATCCCTTTTTATTGTCTGCTTGCTGTGGCTAGGACTTCCGATACTATGTTCAATAAAGTTGGCAAGATTGGACATCCTTCTCGTGGCTGATTCATGTCAATGTATAGCAAAACGAATACAGTATTGTAAAGCAAAACAAACTAAAAAACAAAAATTAATTAAAAAAAAAAAGATTGGACATCCTTGTCTTGTTTCTGATCTAGAGAAATTCTTTTAGCTTTTTAGCACTGAGAATGATGTTGGCTGTGGGTTTGTCATATATGGCCTTCTTTATGTTCAAATATGTTGCATCTATACCCACTTTGTTGAGAATTTTTTAATCATAAATGGATGTTGAATTTTGTCAAAAGCTTTTCCTGCATCTATTGAGATAATCATATGATTTTTATTCTTTGGTTTATTAATATCATGTGTCACACTGACTGACTTTCAAATTGTGAATCATTCTTAATTACATGGAATAGATCCCACTTGATCGTGGTGTGTGATCCTTTAATATGCTGTTGAATTTGGTTTGCTAATATTTTGTTGGGGATTTTTGCATCTGTGTTCATCAATGGAATTGGCCTATAATTCTTTTTTATGGTGTCTTTACCTAGTTATGGTATCAGGGTGATGGCCTCATAGAGGCCATGAGTTCAGAAATGTCCCTTCGCCTTCAGTTTTTTGGAATAGTTTGAGAAAGACAGGTGTTAACTCCTTTTTAAATATTTTGTAGAATTCATTTATAAAACTGTCTGGTGCTTGACTTTTGTTTGTTGGAAGTTTTTAAATTGCTGAGTCAGTTTCATTATTGGTAGTCCATTCTTTATATTTTCTATTTGCATCTGATTATGTCTTGGGAGATTGTACACTTTAAGGCATTTATCCAGTTCTTTTAGGCTGTCCATTTAATTGGCTTGTAATTGTTAGTGGCGATCTGTGGTATAGGTTGTAACTTCTCCTTTTTCAATTCTAATTTTATTGGTTTGGGCTGTTCTCTTTTTTCCTTGATGAGTCTGGCTAAAAGCTTATCAATTTTGTTTATCTCTTCAAAGAACTACCTCTTTGTTTAATTGGTTTTTTCTATTTTTCTAGCCTTTATTTTATCTATGTGCTCTGATTTGATTTTTTCTATTTTTCTAGCCTTTATTTTATTATGTGCTCTGATCTTTATTATGTCTTTGGGTTTTGTTTTTCTTCATTATCTACTTCCTTTAGATGTGACATTAGAATTTTTATTAAAAATTCTTTTTGTTTCTTTAGATAGGCTTGTATTGCTATAAACTTCCCTTTTGGAGCTGCTTTTGCTGCATCTCATAGTTTTGGATTGTTGTGTTTCTATTTTCATTTTTCTTCAGGTATTTTCTATTTACTCTTTGATTTCTCCAGTGACTTATGGATGGTATACTTACCCTAGCAGACATTTTGGCAAGGACAACTTGGCGCAAACATCCTGGAGCCATTTGATTTCTGCTCAGATTGTAAGTTTCTATTTCAGGACCTTATTTCTGAAAGCAGCTTTACATGAAACCTATAATCTTCTCCAGAGACATCCTCCAGTTCATTTATATATTCATAAAAAGTGAGTGGTCACTGACTATTACCTGGCTTGTATAACCTGTTGTTGTGAAAAGCAAGGATGAGGTAGATGCAAATTACTGGTCAAAAATGGCCCAAATTACAGCCTAGAGACTTTAATTTATTCATTTATTTATTTTGTGGTTGTTTTCAATACTAAGGATTCACATTAAATAGTGATTAAATCTAAGATGTAAATTGCTCAGAGTCAAGAAATGCAAAACAATCCCTTAAAAGAAAGGATGCTTTGTAGAATTAACTCAGGAATCTTCACCTCCTACTTCTTAGGGCTTCCTGAATGTCAGGGTGTGGAACCATCAAAGCTTGGTGGTCTGACCAGGGACTTTTCTCTAGCTGATTCTGTGTGATGAAGATAAAGGAGTCTCTAAAGTTCATAAAAATGGCAGCTATCCTGTGAGCTTCTAAGCTAGCTTTATTTGGAGCAAAGTGATTCATCAGCAGGTGGGCGTTCATTCTTTATATTCTGCTAGAGATGTGTCCCTTAGGGATAGGTGAGCATAGATCCTTTGGGCCATTGAGGCTTGGCTGGCCGCTATGGTTCCTTGTGGGTGACTCTCTGAGTTGAGGCTAGGTCTTAAGGTCACGATCATCCTCAGACTTCTCCAGCTTCCCTCATGTCATGTATTTTCTCTTTTCCCTCAGCCCAACACAGTCCAGAATTCTAGACTGGCCTTTCCTCTCCTTCCAAACTTTCCCTCTGGGAAGAATCTGAAAGGTTTATTCATGTTAAAAGATAAATTTACTTTTCCTAGGAGTAATTTTATGGAAACTGAATCAATCCCTTGTTGGTTTAAGGCAAAGAATTAAAGCTTTGATTGTGGAATTTCAGACATCAGCTAAGAATCTATCTACTCCCTCAGAAATAACATCATGGTGACTAATAGAGAAACTATATGCATCCAATTTGATTGGAACAGTCTTGATTTATATCTATTACTCTTATATACTTATTAACAGTGTTTCCTTTCACTCAAAATATCTGAGTGATAAATTAGTTAACTTATTTATAACCCTTTCTCTACCTAAAGCCTGGAGAATAGGTGCAAGGTAGAATCTTTTCAAAGTAATTTTCATGAGTTGGCTGCCCCTAATAATCTTTAAGCCTCTCCCCTCTATTTTCAAATTTCATTCTCAAGTAGGAAAGTACCAGGAAACAAATGACAGCTTGTAGAGTATTAATTTTTTTTTCAGCAAATGGTTAAATAATGTAATAAGTCTTGATCCGTGAATAAAATCTTAAAGGGGCACATCTTTTCATCCTATTGATTAGTAACCCTGATTTCAAATTTTTCCTTTCTGTTTGTCTAGGAAATCATGCTTCCTCTAAGAATTCACTTCATTGAATGATTTCCTCATATTGGCATTTTGATTGGATTGATTCTACTTTCTATTTCTAGAACTGCAGTGAGTTTATTTACAGATTTTTGTATGGAAAGTTGATAGTTAGAATTTGTTATAATCTTGTATTTAGGCCCCATATCTTATCTGAGATAAAAGCCTGGAGTTTCTGACATTTGCAAAATTCATTCCCAGCTAGACTAGCCTAGAGGCAAACTAGAACATCAGTCACTAGCATGAGCTATACCTGCATGCATATAAATGGCATTTTAAGAAGAAGGAAGCATAAAGCCACAAAGTCATAATGTTAATTTACAGCTGGACTGTAGCTATAAAAAGCACACTATGTAGGCACTTACATTTTTAGCTGTTCTAGGTTCTCTGTTGGTTTTTATGAAAGTATGTGTGTATTCATTTGGATTTTTATATCGAGATAGTCTGAAAGTTCTCTTTTCTTGTACAGCTGTTTATCTTAAAATTTTCATTATATATCTTACAAGTTACCTTTATAAAAAGTCAAGCCAAAAAAGGATTTCTCTGGATACTTTGCTTAGCACTTTAGATTATAGAATTTTCAAATGCAAGCATGACTTAAGAATTTTCATAATTTTGTCCCTGTAACCCTTGGATTCTCATTAGTTAGAAATTAACCTATTTAATGCCCTTGGAAGCAAAGGGTTAAATCATAGCATCAAGGTTAATTTAAAACAACAGTTGGCCTCTTGTGCAAACAGTCTCTTCCACTCAAGGACACACTCCCCGCTCCCTTTTTTTCCACTCCAAATGCCAGTTTACAATTCAGTGAGCTACTTTTCTATTTATAGTCTCCTCACCTTAAATGCGACTCCCTCAGATAGTATCAGAAGTTATTTCTAAAACACACAAAAAAGGTGTATCTGTCATCACAAACCCCCCCAAATCTACCTTGGCCAGGAAAATTATCTGTGGTAGTATGTGCTTAGTCAGTCAGTTGAATCTGACTCTTTGCAACCCCGCATACTGTAGCCCCTGCTAGGCTCCTGTGTCCATGGGGATTCTCCAGGCAAGAATACTGGAGTGGGTTGCCATGCCCTCCTCCAGGGGATCTTCCCAACCCAGGGATCAAACCCAGGTCTCCTGCATTGCAGGTGGATTCTTACTGTCTGATCCACCCTGTGGTAGTAATAGCAGTGACAATTTGAACACAGTGCAAATGAGAAGATATTAACAGTCTAACTCATTCCATTAAATGAAGAACTTAATTAGACAAAGAAACAGTAACTGAGTAGAAATAAAAATGAATTTTCTATCTGAAGTAAAGGGACGATACATTCTAATTAGACAGAAAGGTGATATCCAGCTTTAATAATTAGCTAATTAGCATCTCCAAACTTACAGTTAGAGAGACATGTTGATTGTGGACTAGGAAGGTGGATTACTTAGGGGGCTGACTTTGCTGGGTCTTCACACCTGGGTTCTGACTCGCTGCAGGCCCTAAGATTCATTTTTGAAGGTAACATCTATAAAAAACCATAAGAAAAGTAGTGAACACACAAGAATCTTGTGTTCATTTTTAACTTTTAATAATTTATATCTATATATGTATATATAGATAACTATGTTTGTGTATGTGCTTGCCTGCATGTGCTAATGTAGTTACTTGGATCTCAAGTGCGGAAGGTTTAGTTAATGACATTATTCGGTTACTGGTTGTTATCATTATTGGTCCTGTTAAGACTCCTCTGTCCTATTTATGTATCTATCCATTCTTTTTTTTTTTTTTGATAGTCATCCTCTATTCCCATTCCCCATCCTTGTAGGTAATTTAATGTATATCTTTTATTTGAATGTTATACAAGCTGTATATTTTTTATGTGCTGCTATGTTTTTAGTATACATGAATCATATTGCGTTCTGTATCTTTTGTTATTAAGTACTATATTTTAAAGGTCTGTTCTCATTATGTGTGCTCAGTCGTGTCTGATTCTTTGTGACCCATTGACTGTAGCCTGCCAGGCTCCTCTGTCCATGGATTTTCCGGGCAAGAATATTGGGAACAGGTTGCCATTTCCTACTCCAGGGTATCTTCCTACCTCAGGGATCGAACCTGTGTCTCTTGCATCTCCTGCATTGGCAGTTGGATTCTGAGCCACCAGGGAAGCTAATTTCTTGTTATATGGTACCTCTAATCCATCACATTCAACCTATCCACTCTCTCATTGATAGTTGCCCAGGTTACCTTCAACTCTTCAGCACCATAAACAATGCTCTAGTGAATACCTTCCTATCTGTTCCCTAAGAGACCAGTCTAATTGATGTAAACTTCATATCACATTGTCTTCATGAAATTTTGTTTAAAAATTTTCTCCAAAATGGGGAGCCAGTTTTCCCAATATCTCCTAAGCAATGTATTCCTTTTACAATGATCAGTGGCTCCACATTTATTGCATAGTAAGTTTCAACTTGAAAATGGGTTTGTCTCTGAGTTCTTCTCTTTATCCAAGTGCAAGTATTTATTTCCAGTGGGAACTTTGTATTTTCAGAGAAACAATAACTCTTGTAGACTTCAGGGGAGCTCCCTCTCCCTTCCTGGTTTCTGATTACTTGGCAGATCAAATGAAGAACCAGAAAATTTTCTGGTGAGCATGGAGTCAAGAAACATTATTTTAAGGGATATTTTTACGTGCATATCTAATCCAGCTGAACAATCTCTGCTCCACAGAAGAACAGGTTTCTACTGAGATGAATCTCTGTGACTTGTGCTTATTTGGCTCTTCACCTCTAGGTTCCAAACAGATCCATTCCCTTTTAAAAAATATATATATATATATAAAGCACATTCATTCTTCAGGCTGTCATGGTACAAGTAATCAGAGTCGAGCTTGTTTAAAACAATGGCATTCCAGTTTTGCCTTCTGGGATGATTTCAAATCATCTCAGTGAAGTCCGGATAGTCAAAGCTATGGTTTTTCCAGTCATCATGAATGGATGTTAGAGTTGGACCTTATAAAGAAGGCGAGTGCTGAAGAATTGATTCTTTCAAATCGTGGTGCTGGAGAAGACTCTTGAGAGTTCCTTGGACAGCAAGGAGATCAAACCAGTCAATCCTAAGGGAAATCAACCCTGAATATTCTTTGGAAGGACTGATGTTGAAGCTGAAGCTCCAATACTTTGGCCACCTGATGAGAAGAACCGACTCACTGGAAAAGTCTGACTCACTGGAAAAGTCACCTGATGCTGGAAAAGATTGAAGACAAAAGGAGAAAGAGGCAACAGAGGATAAGATAGATGGTTAGATAGCATCAGCCACTTAATGGACATGAATTTGAGAAAACTCCTAGAGATAGCGAAGGACAGGGAAGCTTGGCATGCTACAGTTCGTGGGATCACAAAGAGTTGGACACAACTTAGTGACTGAACAACAACTGCTACAGTTAATTCAAGAGATGTGAGGTAGTTAACTTTGGACACAGGTGGGTTGAATTCTGGCTATACTATTTCTTAACTGTGCCATACAAGTTTAATGCCTTCCATTCGTTTTCCCAACCTCCATTCTCACCCACTTCCATGTCTTCCTTGCTAGATTTTTTTTTTGAGCTGGCAATATGCCCAGTCTCAGGGGGAATGAACTGCATTTCTAGCCACATACAAATGTGACATCTTTGGAGCATGGATGGTCATCTTGAGGAAATGGCCTAGGATAAAAAAACCTATTTATGATGGCACATCAGATAAATGGAAAACGTCTGTGTCCTAAAAGACACTGTAGAGCTGCTTAATCAATCCGGGATCTGCCTAACTCCAAGCCTCTCACTAATAAGTAAACAATGAGTGTTTTTGCGGTTAAACACTTACTATTCAGTGTATGGTCTGTAAACCAGCATTCGCATGGTTGCTTATTGAAAAGGTAGAATTTCACCCCCAATTCCCAGTATACTAAACTAGAACCTGCAGTTTAACAAGATCCTAGATAATTCTTATGTATATTAAAATATGAGAGGCACTGGTATTAACCACTCCTCATATGTGTTTATTTCTTCAGCCAAATTCATCCTAACTGACACACTGTGACATTGACCAAGTTACCTAAAGCATCTAAACCTCAGTTTCTTTGTCTGTAAAATAGGGGAGATAATAATAATAGTTGTGAAAATTCTGTGAAAATGCTGCAATGTGTAAAGGAGTATGTAAAAATGTGCTGCACAATATCTGGCATATAGTTCACACTCACTGTTAGCTATCTCACTGGAATCTGCAAACATCCTTAGTATAGATAATAAAGTTTGAGTGAAAATGCAATTCTCTGTCCTTCCAGGATGGAAACTGGGCGTTTCCAGGACATCTGTGGGGCAAGACTTTTATTGTCATTGTTGCTGCCGGGAGTATGTGAAAGCAAAAGTTGTTCAGTGTGTCTGACTATTTTCAACCCCATGGACTATATATATAGTCCATGGAATTCTCCAAGCCAAGATACTGGAGTGGGTAGCCTTTGCCAATCCAGGGATCAAACCCAGGTCTCCCGCATTGCAGGTGGATTCTTCACCAGGTGAGCCACAAGGGAAGCCCAAGAATGCTGGAGTGGGTAGCCTATCCCTTCTCCAGCAGATATTCCCGACCCAGGAATCAAACCGGGGTCTCCTGAATTGCAGGTGGATTTTTTACCAACTGAGCTATGAGTGAAGCCCAGGAGTATAGGACAGACTAATTCTAGTAGCTGCTTTCCTGAAAATTGACAATTGGCAACTTGTACCTACTTGCAACAAGCTTGATTTTATTTTGTAACTTCCTTAAACTCATAAAAGTCATTCTTTAGAAATGACTTGGTCTATTTGGCTGGACAGTAAAGATATAAGCCAGCAAATAGAAGCAAGGTACATTAGGAGAGAAGACAGGACAAAAAAGAGATTAAAGAAGGAAGGTATTTTAAATGCTTGTGTACATTGTGACTGTGTAATAGAACAACTGCTCGGACCTTAGCAAACTTGCAGACTAAGTCATCAAATGTTAAGCTGAGGTCCCAATAGACTTGATTTAGCACAATAAAACTATGTGCGTGCCTGCAAGCATGCCCTAAATGTAGTATATCCATATCTCATAAAAAAATTAGGCCCTAAAACCATTAGCCTATTTGCTATACTCTACAATTAAAATATATTTGTCACAATAAAAAGCATTCACTGAAATACGAAATGCCAATGGAAAAACAGACCTGATGATACCTGATCTGTGCTAATCTCAGAATGCCCATGTGAGGCTGCACTGTTACTCTAGGCTGGAGAGGACCATGAGGAGGATATTTCGTCCAGACCCACCCATCTCACAACTACAATCAGACAGAAAGCCGACTTTTGATGCTCACCATGGTTAATTAGCAGGTAATGGCCCCTAGATTAGGGGGTATAACTCTGGTGCAAGTCACAGCAAAAGTGAAGCAAAGTCTCATTCTTAGGCACTTCTGGGATGTTAAGCCAAAAACCTCCAAAGCTGGACTGAGTTTTATACACAGTATTGGAACTCAGGCTCAGGAAGCACTGCTTATTACCAGAACAGGGCACCTTGTGGGCATAAATAACTGCAATTCCTTCATTCTCCAGTGGCAGACTGACCAAGTCCCACGCTAGATCTCAGTCAGGGAGCAAGTGGAGGAAAAATCAGGAGCCAGGATTCAACACTACAAGAGGATCTACTTCTTTCAAGCACTTACAGATTGGGAGTGATGACTAGGGTGTACAAAGCTGCCTAAATTCTTTTTATCCCAGCCCTGAATGGATGAATAAAAGGCTCTGAAGGTGATTAACAATCCAAAATCCCAGTGCCAAACACAGTAATTATTTCTTATTAGTCTCCCAGTCCAATTTGATTGGTTGGCCTGAGGTAAATGAAGTAGGTAGAAATTTACCCCACACAGTCTTTCAGGCACTTAAGCTTCAAGTCCTTTCCATCCGGTGGCTCCAGCACCTTTTCCGGTCTTGGTATCCTCCTCTGGTTCCTCTGCATCCAATAGAAGGGACAAATGGTGAGGGAGGACCTCGAGGCTGGGAATAGAACTGCAAACAAAATCAGACGATGCCGCTGACTTCTAGTATTCATAGGTTAATGGGGGATATAGACATGGGTGCAAAAAATACAGTGGAAGACAGTAAATGTTGTAATAGAAGTGTTCTGTGAACTGAGGGGAAAACACACCTGATTTAGAGTGGTTGCTGCTATTAAGCCGCTTCAGTTGTGTCCGACTCTGTGCGACCCCATAGACGGCAACCCACCAGGCTCTCCCGTCCCTGGGATTCTCCAGACAAGAACACTGGAGTGGGTTGCCATTTCCTTCTCCAATGCATGGAAATGAAAAGTGAAAGTGAAGTCGCTCAGTCATGTCCAACTCTGTGCAACCCCATAGACGGCAGCCCACCAGGCTCCTCCGTCCATGGGATTTTCCAGGCAAGAGTACTGGAGTGGGGTGCCATTCCCTTCTCTGTTAGAGGCCTGGAAATAATAATACTGTTAGTATTTTTCCTACATGCCAAACATTGCACTAAGCAATTTATATCCCCAATGTGATTTAATCTTAGGAATACCCAGTGAAGTTATTTTTGTCACTTTGTAGATGAGGAAACCAGAGCAGAAAAAAAGTTAACTAAGTTTTCCTATGTTACTTAGCTTTTAAGAAATTAGAACCGGAACCTAGCAAATTCTGAAACCCAAATTCTGAACCTGAACCTAGCAAATTCTGAAACCCCTTTCCTTGATGTACCATATTGCCTTTAATTAGGTTTAAGAAGACACTGCGGTTGGAACTGGTCTGATGGTTGAGGTGCTAGGACCTTCCAGTTATTAGAACACTGTGTACCAAAGCATGATAAGTGTAAGAACGGGTTGCATTTAAAGAATTGTTGTGTATTGGACAAACAAATTAAATTCTTGTGAAAGACAACCCCCAAAGTCTCAGTGGTTTAAAACAACAAAAATTTGTTTCTGTTCCAAGAAGGTAGGCAGTGGGCTTTCCTCCACATGATCATTCAAGGATCCATGAGATCACTTGAGTCAGAATGGAAAAACAAGGAAATCTAGAGAATCAAGCACTGGGTTTTTTCTGCCTTGGCCTGGAAGCAAACATGTCAGTTCCCCTCAAAGCCCACTGACCAGAACTAGTCACATGGCTCCAACTACCTGCTATAAGCTAGACAGAGATGGGAGAAAATGAATATTGTGTGAGTATTACTGTCTGCTGCATCTGGCATTTACTTTAAAAAATATTTCTTAAAGAAAAAAAAAATTCTTTTTAAATAAGGAAGTTAGGGACTTCCCTGGCAGTCCAGTCGTTAAAACTCCATGCTTCCAACACAAGGGGCTTGGATTCTATCCCAAGTCGGGGAACTAAGATCCCTCATGCTGTGCAGCCAAATAAATAAATAAAATAATGAAGGTAGAATGCATCAAAGTTAAAAATTCTCATTCCTGACTTAGACCTTGGTCTGATGTTATCTTCTTTTAGGTAAATTCTCACTGAAGACTTCCGGAGGGACTAGTTCAATTCTAGGCCAAACCAAGGCTTTGAATCTCTCTGAGCTGATAGTGCCAAAGTTTTAGATTAAACCTTCCTTAGGTCCAGAACTGAACCACTGTGCTTTGTGGAACACAGATTAACCTGGACTGGACTAAACCTTTTGGCACTTGGACCAGATAAAAGTGTATTAAATTATAACTTCAGAATATTTTACGTAAGTACATTGAAAGTTTTTCTTAGAATGAGACTGTATGGTAAATCAGTTTTAAAATGAAACTAGGGAGAAAAAAAAGAAAATAGAAATGATTTTTCAAATTTAATGGGTTTATAAATATCTCAATAGGCTTTCTGTTTAATGGTAAACAACTGGAAAAAAACCACCAGTAATACCAAGACGCTAGTTCCTTAAAAACATGGAAAATGAGTGTATTTTGATAAAATATTTCATATTCCAAAACTGTGTGTATAACTTTTAGTATTGGAAGGGTGAAGGGGTTAAGGAGAGGTTGGGAAATTGAGAAATTGATTATTTGTACTCAGATATCCTGTTACCAGTCTTGTGATTAGTCCCTGGGGATTTTTTGGATTGGTACACTTTCCTTTTTCCAAATTTATATCAAAATCTGTTCTTAATCTTTCAAAAGGAAAGCACAAAAAAATTCCGAGATACTCCCCATTGGTTAGTGCTATGATATTCTTATTTTACAGATGAGTAAAGCAAATGTCTAAAAAGTTAAAAGCTGGCCAAGGTGTCAAGCTGGAATTTGAATCCAGGCTGACTGATTTCAGAGCCTATAACTTTCCCATGTTTCCTTGTTCAGTCGACAAGAAGAGAGCAAGCAACAGGATAATTGACAAGAGGGTGGATGAAAAGTGCTCTTTATCCTATGGCCTATATTTAACTCTGGGCCATTAAGCATAATCTTCAAAGAAGGTTCTTTACCTTTCCAATCTGATCATGCAAAAAATGTTCTTGCTGCATACCCTTGGGATCCTGTTTTAATTCCCTGAACTGCTGTGGGTGGGCTGGACACATTTACAAGTCATAAAATGAAATCAACCATGACAGGCCTTCATCTGTCCTGTCATCAGCTTCCCAAGTGTCAGAGAGGTGGCTCAATCTGTACTTCAGTTTATGTTGTCACCAACTAGAGAAAAAAAAAAAATGTACTGGGAATACTCTGTGCCAACCACCTCAAGACAAGACTCTGGTAATGTCTTTTTAATAACATAATTATCCCATTAGAGAAAGTATTTACAATGATAAGTTCAATCCAGTAATGGTGAATAGAATGTTATTTTTTAGAGTAATTTTGTGTTCACAGCAAAATTGAGTGGAAAGTTACAGAGAGTTCCCATATCCCTCGTGCCTCCACACATGATTGGCATCTCCTGTTATGAACATCCCTCACCAGAGTCATAGTTTTTTTTTTTCAATTTTGGCTACATTGCAGAGCTTGCATGATGACCAGGGATGGAACCTGGGCCTACTTGGTGAAAGCACAGAGTCCACACCATTGACCCAAAGAATAGAATAGAATAGAATAGAATTTTCTAACTTCAAAGATTTAGTTGTATCATTTTAAATGACCCAACCACAATGAATTTGTTGTGAATATTAAGACTAAGAATTATCAGATTTCACCTTAGTTAGAAATATGTATTTCTAGTATAATCTTCAAAAAGTTTCAGAAGATTTTGATTTTTTCAAATGGAAATAGCTTTATAATTTGTGTATATATATGTGTGTGTGTATATATATGTGTGTGTGTATATATATGTGTCATGTGGCCTGTGGAATCTCAGTTCCACAACCAGGGATTGAACCCAGGTCATAGTAGTGAAAACCTTGAATTCTAACCACTAGGCAACCTGGTGACTTCCCTTCCCCCTGCTTTTAAATCCACAGGGGCAGGAAAGAATGGATTGGCAGACATCTACAAAATGAGGTCTGTGGGCAGACTGACTCTAACCCTGGCTAACCCTGAGCCATTCTCATTCTCATTATCATAAACTAATCAAAGTGAGAGGAAAGACAGTCTTTTCTCTTCTAAGACAAGCTGGAAAGACAGAAATTCAAACTTTTGCTTGGAACCAGCAGAAAATGTGTTAGAAATAATAACATGAAAAGTTAATACTTATTGATTAAATAATATTTATACTATGCCAGACACTGTGTTTAGTCCTTTGCATGTGTTATCTCATTTGATTCTCAGAAGCATTCTATAATATATGTATTGTTATTATTTCTATCTTAAAAATGGGTAAATAAAGGCTAAGTACCACACAGAAGGTCACACCAGACTGCTAGATTGCAGTACTCGATTTTAATCCCAAATGCATTAGCAATCTCCAAATCATAAGCAAACGTAACACAGTAAATGTTTCTTGTTTGGGGCAAAGAGCAGTGTATATGGTCCTCATTAGATGGCTCTCTTAAGCAGCTCACCTCTAACCAGTGACTCATATACACAGGCCCCTTCCATCCTGTGACTTAAGCATGTTATAGCTTTAAGATCTCTTCACCATCAATCAGCCTGGAGTGATGGAAAGAGAGCATAGAAGATTGAATAGGATGTTTCAAGGTCCGACCTAGAAGTAGTGACATTACTTCTGCCCACATCCCATGGGTTAGAGCCAAGTCAGATAGAAATCTGGGGTGCAAGGGAACTGGGAAATGTGGTTTAGCTCTGTGTTCTGGAAGGCAAGGAAACCTGGTGACCCCAAGAAACTGCCACAGCAGTTTTGTCTGACTCAGGATTCTTAGCCACTAGATTCTGCTGTAACTCCTCCTCTACTCTCTGACTGGAGGGAAACTATCAAGTCTCTCTGAGACTTAACATTGTGTGAAATAAATCCATTTGGGGGTTTAAATAGCAACAAGAAATGGCATGATGCAGCCATTATGAACCTGGAAACTAATGCTAAATCTGATGACCTGTTTATTAACTTCGTAATCTTGTGTACATTTCTGAATTTCTGCCTTTCCTTATCTGTAAATTGAAAATACAGTATTTTCCTTTGCATGTCTCTTTTTTTTAATATAAATTTATTTATTTTAATTGGAGGCTAATTACTTTACAATATTGTAGTGGTTTTGCCTTACATTGACATGGATCCGCCACGGGTGTACATGTGTTCACCATCCTGAACCCCCCTCCCACCGCCCTCCCCATCCCATCCCTCTGGGTCATCCCAGTGCACCAGCCCCGAGCACTCTGTCTCATGCATCGAAACTGGACTGGCGATCCGTTTCACATATGATAATATACATGTTTCAATGCATGTCTCTTAAATTGCTATGAGAGTCAAAGGAAATACTTTGTGTAAAAATACTTTGTAAAACGTATAATGATGCACAAATGTTAGAGTTGTTGATATAATTATTACTTCCTAAATGTCAATATGATTGATACAGATAATGATAATCACTCTATAATATCGGAGAAGAAATCACTGTGAGTTGGGCTGGTCAGGGAATGCTTTACAGGAGACCTGGGGTTTGAACTTGATCTGGAAGGATGAATAAAATTTACATAGTAGAGAAGTAAGGAAAAGGCATTCAAGGCAGAGAGAATTAGCCCACCAAAGAAGTAGAAGGCAGAAGAAGCAGAGTGCTTTTTTTTTTCAGAAACAGTGAAAAAACTGCTTGCTCTTGGAGGCTTCTGAGATTGGGGTGGGCAAGAGCAAGTAACTTCAGACTGCTGCTACCTCTGTCTCACTTCAACCATCTCTTGAGACATTTCTCTAAGGGCCACTCCCATCTCTGCATGTCTTATAAATGAGGCACTGACTGCACTTTGTCCCAGACTAACTTTTCAAGAATGTTTGATGGCAATAATGTGTCCTTCTGGAGTAAAGGGTAGGCATGTTGACTACCCATTATAAAAGGTTCTGAGGAGGTAGCATCCATCTCCAACCCAGCATCATGACTGCTCTTCATAAAGCCCCAAAGTCATCCAAAAGAAGATGGAGAATTTCATCCAGCACCAGCCTGATATACCAAAATTAAGCGTGACTGGCAGAAACCCACAGACAGTGACCACAGGGTACAGAGAAGATTCAAGTGCCGGATCTTGATGCCCAAGACTGGTCATGGTAGCAACAAGAAAATGAAGCACATGCTGCTCAGTGGTTTCTAGAAGTTTCTGGTCTGTAACATCACAAAGCTGGAAGTGCTACTGATGTGCAACAAATTTTACTGTGCTGAGATGACTCACATTTCATTCAAGAACCTCAAAGCCATCATGGAAAGAGCAGCCCGGCTGGCCATGAGTCACCAATCCCAATGCCAGGAGGCACAGTGAAGAAATGAAGAGAGAGCTCATGTGTGAGTTTTATTTGGTTATGGAAAGCCATAACAATTCTGCAAAGGAAAACAAAGACTCTGATTCCCTAAGCTCAGAGTTCTTCATGTACAGATGCTAACTGGTCCTATTCCCATCACCCTCTGAAAACTAGGTCTTGGGGAACCAAATTAAAGAGGCAGATACTACTAGCTACCTTCTCTCTGACTCAGGAGTCTTATATCTTCTAGTAGTATCCATGGGACTGTGACAGGCTAACTTGTTAACTTGCAAGTAGGGTAAAACTCAGATCCTTTACAGTTCTTGACAGAATCTATCTCTAGGAGTGATTTCATGGAACAATACTACATTCCAGGCAAGGCACTACAGTGCTAGGGATACAGAACCAAAAAGCACAGTTCTTGCCTTAAGGAGCCTCCAAGTGTACAAATCAGTAGCTTATTCAGCTTGGTCCTGGTAATTTCAGAATAGTTAAATCGCTAAGCTAGTGAACACATACAGGAAAAGATCAAACTCAGACTAATAAAATTCTAGCTGTGGTTACAACTAAACTCCAACAACAGGGTAGAGACCTGCCGGGGTCCAGCCCCGGTGGATCCAGGGAATTCGAAGGGGAGATGGCGTCGGCGAGGAAAAACTTATTTATTTAGAAATATAAGAATAGATTAGGAAGAAACAGTATAGTAGGAAAATTAAGATGGAGAAAAGAAGGCTGAATAACTTGGTTTACGTGGAAAGCCAATAAAGTTCCAGACAAGGAGCTTGCACCATCTACGTTAGGCCACCGGCGTCCGTTTGAATATCGGAGAGTGCCCCGCCCTGGGCACTCTCTCTTACAGATCTTAGCAGCCGGGACAGGTAAGTAGACATGGCGAGCCTCCACGCCCTAGATGGGAATTCAGCCAGAAATTAGAGAAAATAGGAGACACGGGGGAAGCCCAGCATCGGTGCAAGACTCTTCAAACTTTATTTTTCAAAATCAGCTTATATACCCCAAGTTGTACACAATGGAATATGCAGAGTTATGCAGGGGCAAAAGTCCTGACCCTCATTGAGACAAGGCTTTCTTTTTTGCATACTCTCCTGTTACAAAAGTCTCAGGTGGTTTACACTATCTTCTGGCCAAGAGGCCTATTAACATTTCTATGGCTCTCTTCTGATGAGGTTTGGTTAACCAGAAGACTCATTTGTGTTAATCTTTCCAAAGTCTGAATGCCACTCTCAGAAAATGCTAAATAAAAATACAGCAATTTGTAATAAAAGGAAGTACAGTGATTTATAGCAAAAGAAAAGGTAATTTACTCAAAAGTTTAGTATTGCTAACATCAAAACTACTATATATCCTTTTCCATATCCCATTTACATTGATTATGTCTTCCCGGGTGCCTGATAGATAAAAAATAGGGAGGTATGGCAGCAATCATTGAGTAACTGTGAAATCCTGTAACCAATATGAATTTGAAAAGGCTCTGAAACTTTAAGATACTTTAAGGCTTTTGTGCCCCTCACAGTTGGGAGGTTGTGAGTAATTTACAAGCTTGTAGAAGGTCAGGGGAACTTGTTAGGCAGGCTAGAGCATTATCAAAGGCGGGTTGGGCTGAAACACTCCTTTCAAATGCAGAAGGCCAAAGCCCTGAATTAACTTTTTCCAGAGAAGGTCAGAAAATAATGGGAAAACAGACAAATTCTTATTTTTGGGGGTACATGCTCAGGAAAAACCAGGGAGAAATCCGAAGACTCAAATTGCCCTGCCATCTGAGTCTGCTACATGACCCTGTCACAGGTGGGATTCCTCACTTTGGCTCCCGACAGAGACCATAAGGTATTTTAGTCCTCTGAGAGAAAGTGTATTCTCTATAGATAGCAGAAGCTGAAAAACAGAGTTACCTGGAGCCTTAAAGAAGGCTTTTAAAACAATACCCTTCAGCCCTCAGTGGCCAAGAAAAAGTTGGTTTTAGATGGATTTGCTCATTCTATAACTCTTCCCTAAATAAATTGTCCTGAAGAGTGACAGTAGAGTCATCACTTTCTGGCCCAGAGATCAAAGTGTATCTCTTGTGCAGTCATCTGATGATGTTGGTAAGGGAATTTCTAATTTTGGAATTACATCTAGGATGGGAGAGGAGGCAGATACTATGTTAAATGTAGGCACAACCAATGAACAGAATTATACTCTGAAGAGCAGAAAAGTTGCATATAGATGGAGAAGGATGTAGAACCCTAAGCTTCTGCTCTCTGAGACAGAATTGGTTTCACATACAGGACCCAGAAACTCTGGATTTATCATAGCGGCTCCATCAAATAAGTGGGATGAGCACTTTCAATAGGAAAGGAGTGAGGGAACCTGGCAGGCAGAGTACTTAGTTTTCTGGGCATAACAGACAGTGCTAAAGTTGCTCAAATGATTTAATAAATAAACAAGGTGTTCTAGGCTCATCTGACACATCAGATACAAATAGGTATCATGTGGTATTCGGCAAAAATGAATACCTAACACTGACACCGAATATATGACAGCACAAAACCAGGAGCTTTACACAATGTTATGTGTGAGACTGGTCCTTGGCACTGGAAGCAAGAATCCACTCATTCAACAAAGTTATCGGCACTGTTCTAGGTGCTAGGGATAAAGCAGGGAAGAAGACAGAAAAAACTCCAGCCCCTATTTTGTTTTAAGTGAAGTTAAATCTGCTTCCAAGCTACCTAGGCTTAGGGAGATGAGAAATTCAGGATATGTTATGTTTACTTTTGGGGGAAGATAATTCATTAGGGGTATCTATAATTATACTCTGAAGAGTAGAAAAGTTGCATATAGATGTTTCTAGAAGTTGCGTTACTTCAATAACGCTGAAGAAGCTGAAGTTGAACAGTTCTATAAAGACCTACAAGACCTTTTAGAACTAACACCCAAAAAGATGTCCTTTTCATTACAGGGGACTGGAATGCAAAAGTAGGAAGTCAAGAAACACCTGGAGTAACAGGCAAATTTAGCCTTGGAATACGGAATGAAGCAGGGCAAAGACTAATAGAGTTTTGCCAACAAAATGCACTGGTCATAGCAAACACCCTCTTCCAACAACACAAGAGAAGACTCTACACATGGACATCACCAGATGGTCAACACCGAAATCAGATTGATTATATTCTTTGCAGCCAAAGATAGAGAAGCTCTATACAGTCAACAAAAACAAGACCAGGAGCTAACTGTGGCTCAGATCATGAACTCCTTATTGCCAAATTCAGACTTAAATTGAAGAAAGTAGGGAAAACCACTAGACCATTCAGGTATGACCTAAATCAAATCCCTTAGGATTATACTGTGGAAGTGAGAAATAGATTTAAGGGCCTAGGTCTGATAGAGTGCCTGATGAACTACGGAATGAGCTTCATGACATTGTACAGGAGATAGGGAACAAGACCATCCCCATGGAAAAGAAATGCAAAAAACCAAAATGGCTGTCTGGGGAGGCCTTACAAATAGCTATGAAAAGAAGAGAAGCGAAAAGCAAAGGAGAAAAGAAAAGATATATTCATTTGAATGCAGAGTTCCAAAGAACAGCAAGAAGAGATAAGAAAGCCTTTTTCAGCAATCAATGCAAAGAAATAGAGGAAAAGAACAGAAGGGAAAGACTAGAGATCTCTTCAAGAAAATTGGAGACACCAAGGGAACATTTCATGCAAAGATGGTCTGGATCTAACAGAAGCAGAAGATATTAAGAAGAGGTGGCAAGAATACACGGAAGAACTGTACAAAAATGATCTTCACGACCAAGACAATCACAATAGTGTGATCACTCACCTAGAGCCAGACATCCTGGAATGTGACGTCAAGGGGGCCTTAGAAAACATCACTATGAACAAAGCTAGTGGAGGTGATGGAATTCCAAATTTCAAAATTCCATATTTCAAATCTTAAAGATGATGCTGTGAAAATGCTGCACTCAATGTGCCAGCAAATTTGGAAAAACTCAGCAATGGCAACAGGACCAGAAAAAGTCAGTTTTCATTCCAATCCCAAAGAAAGGCAATGCCAAAGAATGCTCAAACTACCGCACAATTGCACTCATCTCACATGCTAGTAAAGTAATGCTCAAAATTCTCCAAGCCAGACTTCAGCAATATGTGAACCGTGAACTCCCTGATGTTCAAGCTGGTTTTAGAAAAGGCAGAGGAACCAGAGATCAAATTGCCAACATCCGCTGGATCATGGAAAAAGCAAGAGAGTTCCAGAAAAACATCTATTTCTGCTTTATTGACTATGCCAAAGCCTTTGACTGTGTGGATCACAGTAAACTGTGGAAAATTCTGAAAGAGATGGGAATACCAGACCACTTGACCTGCCTCCTGAGAAATCTGTATGCAGGTCAGGAAGCAACAGTTAGAACTGGACATGGAACAACAGACTGGTTCCAAATAGGAAAAGGAGTATGTCAAGGCGGTATACTGTCACCCTGTTTAACTTATATGCAGAGTACATCATGAGAAATGCTGGGCTGGATGAAGCACAAGCTGGAATCAAGATAGCTGGGAGAAATATCAATAACCTCAGATATGCAGATGATACCACCCTTATGGCAGAAAGTGAAGAGGAACTAAAAAGCCTCTTGATGAGAGTGAAAGAGGAGAGTGAAAAAGTTGGCTTAAAGCTCAACATTCAGAAAATGAAGATCATGGCATCTGGTCCCATCACTTATAGATGGGGCAAATAGATGGGGAAACAGTGGAAATAGATGGCAAATAGATGGGGAAACAGTGGAAACAGTGGCTGACTTTATTTTTCTGGGCTCCAAAATCACTGTGGATGGTGATTGTAGCCATGAAATTAAAAGATGCTTGCTCCTTGGAAGGAAAGTTATGACCAACCTATAGACTGCATATTAAAACGCAGAGAGATTACTTTGTCAATAAAGATCTGTCTAGTCAAGGCTATGGTTTTTCCAGTAATCATGTAAGGATGTGAAAGTTGGACTATAAAAAAAGCTGAGTGCAGAAGAATTGATGCTTTTGAATTGTGGTGTTGGAGAAGACTCTTGAGAGTCCCTTGGACTGCAAGGATATCCAACCAGTCCATCCTAAAGGAGATCATTCCTGAGTGTTCATTGGAGGATTGATGTTGAAGCTGAGGCTCCAATACTTTGGCTCCCTGATGCGGAGAGCTGACTCATTTGAAAAGACCCTGATTCTGGGAAAGATTGAGAGCAGGAGGAGAAGGGGATGACAGAGGATGAGGTGGTTGGATGGCATCATCGACTCGACGGACATGGGTTTGGGTGGAATCTGGGAGTTGGTGATGGATAGGAAGGCCTGGCATGCTGTGATTCATGGGGTTGCAAAGAGTCAGACATGACTGAGCAACAGAACTGAAATGAACTAATACCATCTCAGGGCTTCCCTGGTGGTTCAGACAGTGAAGAATCTGCTTGCAATAAGGGAGATCTGGGTTTGATCCCTGGGTTGGGAAGATCCCCTGGAGCAGGGTATGGCAACCTACTCCAGTATTCTTGCCTGGAGAATCTCAGGGACCGAGAAGCCTGACAGGCTGCAGTCCGTGGTGTCACAAAGAGTAGGACACGACTGAGCAACTAAGCATACATATATATACCATCCCAGGGTCCTACACACTGCATAATATTCTGAGATGAGCCCTCTTGTCTTCAGACCCATTAGCTATCACTGTTGGATGTTCATGATCCAAGTCCTTATGGTTCCTGGCCCAGGCCACCCCTAATACTTACAGGACCTAGAACAAGAATGCTTCCCAGGTGGCATTAGAGGTAAAGAACCTGCCTGCCAATAAAGGATACATAAGAGACACCGGTTCCATCCCTGGGTCACAAAGATGCCCTGGAGGAGGAAATGGCAACCTACTCCAATATTCTTGCCTAGAGAATCTCAAGGACAGAGAAGCTTGGCAGGCTACAGTCCATAGCGTTGCACAGAGTCAGACACAACTGAAGTGACTAAGCACACACACAGGAAAAAAATACAAAGGGAGGGACTTCCCTGGTGCTGTAGTGGATGTGAATCCACCTGCCAATGCAGGGGACACAGGTTTGATCCCTGGTCTGGGAAGATTCCACATGCCTTGGATCAACTAAGCCTGTATGCTACAAATACTGCAGCCCAAGGCCTTTGAGCCTGTGCTCTGCAACAAGAGAAACCACCAGCCACCACGAGACGCCTGTGCACCACAAGGAAGAGTAGCCCCTGCTCACCACAACTAAAAGCCTGCACAAAGCAACAAAGACCCAGCACAGCCAAAAAATATATATATATATTAAATATGGAATACAAATGGAGGAGGTTCATATATCCTATGTTAAATATCTAAATTATAAATCAAGCTGAGAATCTGTTCAAGAAAATAGGTTCTATCATTCTATCTTGACACAATTTTGTAACAAGCTGGCCACCATCAGGGGCCCTGGATCCTGCTACTGTATGGGAAGAGACCACATGTCCCTGACTCTTTTGAAATCTCTTCTAAATGTGAGGAGATGTTTCCCGAATAGCTTTCTCTCTAGTGTTGGTCCACTGCTTCTCCTAACCCTTGATGATTCCTGCCACCTGGAGCAATCCAGCTATATCACCTTCAAGACTAGACCAAAGGTTTTGTTCAGAGTGTCAGAAAACTTTAACTTTTGATCTTGCAGCATTAAAGCCAATAACTACTCCCTGAGGCAGAATTGGTTGCTTTCTTTGTATTGGGGAGGCAGAAATACCTATAGCAACCTGAATAAGATATAAATCATCTCAGACAGTTGCCCAACCGAATACATATTATCTCATTCATTTCTTTTTAACAGTCTTATTAAGGAAATAAAACTGGAGCTCAGGAAGAGTAAACAGCTTGCTGCATGCCATAGAAGAAGCAGAAGAACAAGAATTCAGACTCAGTCGTCACCATCCACCCTTGCAGTCCATGGGGTTGCAAAGAGTTGGACACGACTGAGCCACTGAGCTGAACTGAACTGACACTTCCAGCTACCTCATCTAAGAGCTTTGAAGAAATTCAGAAACAAATTTGTGAAACTGCCTGCCAAAGTGTACAATATTGTATAACGATTCCAGTCACTAGAATGGATCCTGAGTGTGGTGTCCCAAGAATGAAAGAACAGAAAAAAAACAAGGAGAGTCTTGGAATGCAGAACCGAAAAAACCAGACCCTTATCGTCCTTCCCTCCCGCATGTTGCAACTAAAAGCGGATTTCAGGTCCTCCTGAGCAGTATAACCTGTCTCCTTCCCTATCCCACAGGGAGAAGGCATTTGCCTTACTCTTCCCCACCCAGTATACCTGCCTCATCCAATCAGCAAATGATCCACAAGACCCCTGTCCCACTCCTCCTACCCTGGCTACAAAAATAGACTAAGGACCTGTGTTCAACGTTGGCTCTCCCTTGAACTGGCCTGCTGTTCTAACAGCGTCTCCCACTCTAATAAATTTTATTTCCCTCTCATTCTGTCTCATGTCTGAAAATTATTTTCCAACCCGCGCGTGGATCACGACACTGAATTTTGTTTCTGACACTCCAGAGTACAGTAGTTCCCTCTCTTATTCACAGGGATACCATCCAAGGCCCACAGTGGGTGACAGAAACCGCAAATAGTACCAAACCTTATGTATGCTATTTTTTTTTTTCCTAACCAGTGGGTAGTGTATACTCCAAAGGTATATTGAATAAAGGGATAATTTGCATCCCAGGTGTATGGAACAGGTGGATGGAACAAGACAGCACCGTATTTCATCACACAACTCAGAATTGTGCCCATAAAAAGTTATGAATTATTTCTGTAATTTTCCATTTAATATTTTCTGATCTTGGTTAACCACAGGTGAAGTAAACCATGGCTAAAGAAAGACTTATGAGACACAACGAGAAAGGAATTGGAGCCTATTACAGGATGCATTTCTGTTTTGTAATCTAGTAGCATTTTATCAAAATGTGGATCTGTTGCAGAGAAGAGGCAATCCTGGCTGTGTTGGATCTGTTTCCTTGACTTTAATCTTTGCTTGTCATTGCTTTTGTAATTATAGTCATACATAATGGCCTACCTCAGGGAACCCTGCCCCTGTACATGACTGTTAAAGTGCCTTTTTTTAACTCAAAGGGAGATAACCCTGTAAAAGACATTAAAACATCCCCAAAGTTGGCCAATCCAGGAGAGATTGCAAGATAACAGGCCTTTTTCTTTACTTCCTCAACCCCTCCCCATCTCTGTTCTATAAAAGAATCTGGCATCCAGACCCAACACAATGTTTACTTTGAGAATTAGTCTGCCATCTTCTCAGTCAGTTGACTTTGCAAAAAAAAAAAGTCATATTTCTTGCCTCAGCACTTCCTCTCTGTTAATTGGCCTGTTGTGCACAGAGAGCAGAGCAAGCTTGGACTCAGGAACAGATCAACTCACTTTGCACTACTGTTTTAGTTCCCAAAAGCCATAAGAAGCTCAGCAAAAGAGCCAGACATTATAATAAAATAAAATTAGAAAAATATCACTTCTAAATAAAATAGAATTGATTGTGAAATGCCATTTGGTTAGTTCTTAATGTTTGCTATCCTCTTGTTTCCTGATAACCTATTATCTTGCTCAGGGCAGAATGTGTCCTCCTAAAGGGCAGAGCAGAAAGACTCCCAGGTTGTGTTTTTTGTTGTCCTTCAGTCACTCAGTCATGTCTGACTCTTTGTGACCCCATGGACTGTAGCACACTAGGCTTCCTTGCCCTTCACTATCTCCTGGAGTTTGTTCATACTCATGCCCATTGAGTCAGTGATGCCATACAACTATTTCATCCTCTGTTGCCAACTTCTTCTCTTGCCCTCAATCTTTGCTAGTCAGGGTCTTTTCCAATGAGTTGGCTGTTCACATCAGGTGGCCAAAGTTTTGGAGCTTCAGCTTCAGCACCAGTCCTCCCAATGAATATTCAGGACTGATTTCCTTTAGGATTGACTGGTTTGATCTCCTTGCTGTCCTAGGGATTCTCAAGAGTCTTCTCCAGCACCACAGTTCAAAAGCATCCAGTCTTTGGTGCTCAGCCTTCTTGATGGTTCAACTCTCACATCCATACATGACTACAGGAAAAACCATAGTTTTGACTAATGGACCTTTCTTCTGTCAGCCAAGGAATGTCTCTGCTTTTTTAGAGCATGTTATGCTCTCTAGGTTTGTCACAGTTTTTCTTCCAAAGAGCAGCGTCTTTTAATTTCCTGGCTGCAGTCACCTTCCACATTGATTTTGGAGCCCAAGAAAATAAAATCTGTCACCATTTCCATTGTTTCCCCATCTATTTGCCATGAAGTGATGGGACAGGATGCCATATCTTTGTTTTATGATTGTTGAGTTTTAGGACAGCTTTTTCACTCTCTTCTTTCACCTTCATCAAGAGGCTCTTTAGTTCCTCTTTGCTTTAGGGTGGTGTCATCTGCATATCTGAGATTATTGATATTTCTCCCAGCAATCTTGAGCTTTATCCAGCTTGAGCTTTATCCAGCCTGACATTTAGCATGATGTACTCTGTATATAAGTTAAATAAGGAGGGTGACAATATACAGCCTTGAAGTACTCCTTTCCCAGTTTGGAACCAGTCCATTGTTCCATGTCTGATTCTAACTGTTGCTTCTTGACCTGCTGCATACAGGTTTCTCAGGAGGTAAGGTGGTAAATGGCATTCCCATTTCTTTAAGAACTTTCCACAGTTTGTTGTGATCCACACAGTTAAAGGCTTTAGCATAGTCAATGAAACAGAAGTCTTTCTGCTTTTCTGGAATTGCCTTGCTTTTTTTTATGCCCAATGGATGTTGGCAATTTGATCTCTGGTTCCTCTACCTTTTCTAAATACAGCTTGTATATCTGGAAGTTCTTGGTTCACATACTGCTGAAGCCTAGATTAAAGGATTTTGAGCATTACTTTGCTAGCATGTGAAATGAGTTGAATTGTGAGTAGTTTGAACATTGTTAGGCATTACTCTCCTTTGGGATTGAAATGAAAATTGACCTTTCCAGTCCTGTGACCACTGCTGAGTTTTTCAAATTTGCAGGTATATTGTGTGCAGCACTTTAACAGCATCATCTTTTAGGATTTGAAATAGCTCAACTGGAATTCCATCACCTCCACTAGCTTTGTCCATAATAATAATTCCTAAGGCCCACTTGACTTCACACTCCAGGATGTCTGGCTCTAGGTGACTGACCATACCACTGTGATTACCCAGGCATTAAGACCTTTTTTAGTGTAATTCTTCTGTAACCTCTTAATTTCTTCTGCTTCTGTTTGGTCCTTACCGTTTCAGTCCTTTATCATGCCCATCTTTGCATGAAATGCTCCTTTGGTATCTCTAATTTTCTTGAAGAGATCTCTAGTCTTTTCCACTCTATTGTTTTCCTCTATTTCTTTGCATTGTTCACTTAAGAAGATTTTCTTATCTCTCCTTGCTATTCTTTGGAACTCTTACTTACTTCACCACTAACCTATCAGAAGAATGCAAGCCTGTCACTGCCTTGATCCTCTGCCTGTAGACCTCTCCCTATTCCCCAGGTTCAGTTCAGTTCAGTCGCTCAATCGTGTCCGACTCTTTGCAACCCCATGAATCGCAGCATGCCAGGCCTCCCTGTCCATCACCAACTCCCAGAGTTCACTCAGACTCACGTCCATTGAGTCCGTGATGCCATCCATCCATCTCATCCTCTGTCTTCCCCTTCTCCTCCTGCCCCCAATCCCTCCCAGCATCAGAGTCTTTTCCAATGAGTCAACTCTTCGCATGAGGTGACCAAAGTACTGGAGTTTCAGCTTTAGCATCATTCTTTCCAAAGAAATTCCCCAGGTAAGAGGGCACAGTTCTTGAGGCTTTAGCATACTGTGTTTCTTCTTTGCCTGGCAAAGAAACAAAGTCACTCTTTCTTTCGTCATAAGTCTGTCTGCATATTTGTTTGGCATTGGTGCATGGAACGCCAAGGATCAATTTTATACTATTGTTCATTGTGAGTCTCAAGAATATACGCATAGGATGAAAAACAAGGATTTACTATATTGTAAACTTTTAAATCACATAACTCAGAACTTTTCCCCCATTATTTTTAATGCAAAAACTTAAACACTATTAAATTCAGGTCCTAATTGTCCCCAAGACTCCCTTTTTTAAAGGTGTAGAGGAAGTAGGATAGGGGTAGGGAAAAGTAATCAAGCAAGGGTGGCAATGCCCATGTTTCATGAAGCCCTGGGCTTAGCTTGATCTTGTAGGAACTCTGAAGCATAAATTATACCTCAGGGTTTACCCAGCCTTGAGGCAGAAGAGGTGGGCACCAATCAATCAATGGCTATTGTTCTCCCTGAGCAACATTTCTGCAAATATAAACAAAGCAGCTTGTTTGGAAGCAAAGCAAATATAAGTTAGGAAACATACCCCAGAACTGATCAAAAGTGATCAGAGGGCCTGTGAGTGATACACCAACATCAGCTATGCCACTGACCATCTTTTCTGCAGTTTGCTATTCTTTCAATATAGGTTTGTCTCTTCTGATCAATAGACAAAATGTCCATTAACAACCAGTAAGTGGTGGAGAAGGAAATTCTAAGTAGTTTGAATTTTCAGAGCCGTGAAGGGAATTTTTAAGAGATCCAACAGTTTACATGTTTTGTTTTATTTGGCCGCACTGCATAGCTTGTGGGAACTTAGTTTCTCAGCCATGGATTGAACCTGGCTGTGCAGTGAGAGTACAGAGTCCTAATCACTGGGCTGCCAGGGAATCCCCGAAGGAATTTTTTTAAAATCCCCTGCTCAAAATTCTAGGGAAATCAGATTTGCAGAAATTCGGGCATATATCCTTATATAGTGTTAAAAAAAAAAAACCCAAACCCTTTAGGCAATTGATCACTAAGTATATGCCATATCACCAGCCCTGTAGGGAAGGCAAACCACTTATTTGACTCAAACAGTCCTTATCTAGAGATGCTTACACTATAGTTGGGTAGATGAAGTTTACAAGCATGAAACAAGTATAAACAACATCAATACTTTATAATTACTGTTGGATTCCGAGAAAAGGGAAATAGACTTCCCTTGGATACATTTTTTTTCAGAGACTCATAGGAGGAGTGGTGAATAAGGTCAGATCAAGTCCATGCGTGTGTGCACTGACTCAACCAATCTAAGTGACGTCCTTGTGCCAGATGGTAGGCGTGTGAGGGCTGGGGAGAGGGAATCATAAGATACCATGATAAGTACAGTAATAAAGTGTGTACTTTGGGAGATTATTTGGGGCTATTTGTATTTTTGAGTGGAAAGGTCAATTACTCTATTTCATTGAATTTAAGATGCCATGAATTGTAAGATTTACCATTATTTTGGAGAAGGAAATGGCAACCCACTCCAGTATGCTTGCCTAGAAAATTCCATGGATGGAGGAGCCTGGTGGGCTATATATAGTCCATGGGGTCACAAAGAGTCGGACACGACTGAGCTACTTCACCATTAT
This sequence comes from Aepyceros melampus, assembly GCA_006408695.1. NCBI lineage: Eukaryota > Metazoa > Chordata > Mammalia > Artiodactyla > Bovidae > Aepyceros > Aepyceros melampus. The sequence continues at coordinate 198,340 of SJXQ01000261.1, forward strand.
TTTATTTAGCATTAAGAAAAAAAATTCTGTCAATCAAGCAATGTAAGCTGCTGCTACTGCTGCTAAGTCACTTCAGTCGTGTCCGACTCTGTGTGAACCCATAGACGGCAGCCCACCAGGCTCCCCCGTCCCTGGGATTCTCTAGGCAAGAACACCGGAGTGGGTTGCCTTCTCCAATGCATGAAAGTGAAGAGTGAAAGGGCAGTTGCTCAGTCACGTCCGACTCTTCGTGACCCCATGGACTGCAGCCTACCAGGCTTCTCTGTCCATGGGATTTTCCAGGCAAGAGTACTGGAGTGGGGTGCCATCGCCTTCTCTGAAGCAATGTAAGACATACCCCTATTTCAGAGGTGTTATAATATGAAATGTCAGTCTCGGCATTTCCTAAGAAAAGAGGGAAAATTATAACAACAAGGCTTTAGTCTTTCTGTCTCTTATTTCTAATGAGAAATAGCTCAGTCATGTAATGGAGGCCAATAATAATATTTTAAATAGTAGCTAATATTGATCAGATACTTAATATGGATCCAGCACTGAGCGAATTGCTTTTTACCCATTGTGTGTGTGTGTGCGCGCTAAGTTGTTTCATGTCCAACTCTTTGTGACCCTAGGGGCTGTGGCCCATCAGGCTTCTCTGCCCATGGGATTCTCCAGGCAAGGATACCAGAAAGGGTTGTCATGCCCTTCTCCAGGGGACCTTCTCAACTCAGGGATCGAACCCTTGACTCTTAACGTCTTCTGCATTGGCAGGCCAGTTCTTTATCACTAGATCCACCTGAAAAGCCCCTTTTACCCATTACTTAACTTATTCTTGCTTAATCCATTGAATAAAGGTATTCAGTTCAGTTCAGTGCAGTTCAGGCTCTCAGTCCTGTCCGACTCTGCAATCCCATGGACTGCAGCACACCAGGCTTCCCTGTCCATCACCAACTCCCAGAGCCTACTCAAACTCATGTCCATCCTGTTGGTGATGCCATCCAACCATCTCATCCTCTGTTATCCCCTTCTCCTCCCGCCTTCAATCTTTTCCAGCATCAGGGTCTTTTCAAATGAGTCAGTTCTTCTCATCAGGTGGCCAAAGTATTGGAGTTTCAGCTTCAGCATCAGTCCTTCCAATGAATATTCAGGACAGATTTCCTTTAGGATGGATTGGTTGGATCTCCTTGCTGTCCAAGGGATTCTCAAGAGTCTTCTCTAACACTACAGTTCAAAAGCATCAATTCTTTGGCACTCAGCTTTCTTTATAGTCCAACTCTACATCTATACATGACTACTGTAAAAACCGTAGCTTTGACTAGACACACCTTTGTTGGTGAAGTAACATCTCTGCTTTTTAATAAGCTGTCTAGGTTGGTCATAACTTTTCCTCCAAGGAGCAGGTGTCTTTCAATTTCATGGCTGCAGTCACCATCCACAGTGATTTTGGAGCCCAAGAAAATAAAGTGTGTCACTGTTTCCACTGTTTCCCTATCTATTTCCCATGAAGTGATGGGACCAGATGCCATGATCTTCGTTTTCTGAATGTTGAGTTTTAAGCCAACTTTTTCACTCTCTTCTTTCACTTTCATCAAGAGGCTTTTGAGTTCCTCTTCACTTTCTGCCATAAGGGTGGTGTCATCTGCATGTCTGAGGTTATTGATATTTCTCCCGGCAATCTTGATTCCAGCTTGTGCTTCATCCAGCCCAGCGTTTCTCATGCATATAAGTTAATAAGCAGGGTGACAATAAACAGCCTTGACGTCCTCCTTTCCTGATTTGGAACCAGTCTGTTGTTCCATGTGGAGTTCTAACTGTTGCTTCTTGATCTGCATACAGGTTTCTCAGGAGGCGGTCAGTGGTCTGGTATTCCCATCTCTTTCAGAATTTTCCACAGTTTGTTGTGATCTACACAGTCAAAAGCTTTGGCATAGTCAATAAAGCAGAAGTAGATGATTTTCTGGAACTCTCTTGCTTTTTCTATGATCCAACAGACATTGGCAATTTGATCTCTGGTTCCTCTGCCTTTTGTAGATCCAGCTGGAACAGCTGGAAGTTCATGGTTCATGTATTGCTGAAGCCTGGCTTGGAGAATTTTGAGCATTATTTTACTAGCATGTGAGATGAGTGCAACTGTGCGGTAGTTTGAGCACTCTTTGGCATTGCCTTTCTTTGGGACTGGAATGAAAACTGACTTTTTCCAGTCCTGTGTCCACTGCTGAGTTTTCCAAATTTGCTGGTATATTGAGTGCAACACTTTCATAGCATCATCTTTCAGGATTTGAAATAGCTCAACTGGAATTCCATTACCTCCACTAGCTTTGATCATAGTGATGCTTCTTAAGGCCCACTTGACTTCGCATTCCAGGGTATCTGGCTCTAGGTGCGTAATCACACCATCATGATTATCTGTGTTGTGAAGATCTTTTTTGTATGGTTCTTCTGTGTATTCTTGCCACCTCTTCTTAACATCTTCTGCTTCTGTTAGGACCATACCATTTCTGGAGTAAAGGTTTTAGTGTCTCTATTTTCCTGATAGGTAAAGGGAGATTAAAAGATGATAAGCAATTTGCCTGAGGTCACACAGCTGCTAAGTATCTGAGCTGAGACTGGAATGCATATTTGTCTACCACCCAAGTTTAAGTTTTTTAACTACTATGCCTGTAGGTGATTTGATAAGACCTGATTTCCTGCAAAGCAAAATAATTAAGAGATTTCTTTTCACTCAGCATTTATCAGAAACATCTTTTCTTGAGGATCTTTTGGAAAGCAAAACATGGTTATACAAAAAAAAAAAAAGACCAAAACATGGTTATACAGACTAAGAGAAGACTGAGTGACCTTTCCTAAACCATGACTATATTTCTGATGTCACATTGCATAACTAGTCTTTATCCAGTCTTTGCGAATTATACTGCTGGATAATGAATTTTAAATTGCATGTCTAAGTAGACTAAGAACTCTGTAGTTAGTGGGTTATATTTAAGTAACCACAAAATAGATAAGGTGCACAATTAAAGAGTACACATCTTCCAAACCCCTAATTTGTGCTAGAGTATTCAATTGCCATCCTCTATGTGCAGGCATGAATTTTGATCCAGTAGCCATGAGGTCAGGCCCAGAAGTTTGCAAATTCAGATTTATCGGAAAGTAGTATTACTTAACCCATATTTGAAAGAATGGTTTATGTTCATGGACAATTTGGGTTATCTGAATTTAGAAGAGGTTGGAGATTAGCCTGATTAACTTGAAGTAATGGATAAAATTTTAGGAGACAAATGTCAGTTTGCTGGCATCTTAATGGGTTTAGTCTGATCACCCTATAGACTGGACCAGCAGTTCTCAAACTTTTGCATCTTGGGACACTTACACTCTTGAAAATATTGAGAACCCCAAAGAGCTTTTGTTCATGTGTATTTTATCAATTTATATTTTCTATGTAAGAAATTAAAATAGAGAAAATTTAAAAATACTTATAGAGATCAGTCAACCCTAAAGGAAATCAACCCTGAATATTCATTGGAAGGACTGATGCTGAAGCTGAAGCCCTGATACTTTGGCTACCTGATGCAAAGTGCTGACTCATTGGAAAAAAACCCTGATGTTGGGGAAGATTGAAGGGAGGAGGAGAAGGGGGTGACAGAGGATGAGACAGTTGGATGGCATTACTGACTCGATGGACATGAGCTTGAGCAAACTCTAGGTGATAGTGAAGGACAGGGAAGCCTGGCATGCTTCCATGGGGTTGCAAAGAATCAGATACGACTTGGCAACTGAAACAATTAATAATTATTAATTAACAATTAGTAATTATATTACATATTAATATAATTATTTTATGAAAATAACTATATTTTTCAAAACAAAATAATTTCATGAGAAAAGTGGCATTATTTCCAAATAAAAAATCTCTCTTGAACATCGTGCCTTACTACTTCTTTCGGATATATAATAAAAGTTATTATGTAAAAAAAAAATCTCTCTAATGTCTGACTTAATAGAATAGAGTTAAATTTATGTTTCTGCTTCTGAATTTGATCTTCTGTGATAACATATGTCATGTGACCTCTGCAGAACTCCAGTATTTACTCATGAGAGAATGAAGGCTAAAAAAACACTAATAGCATCTTTGTATTACTGTGAAAATAATTTTGACTTTACGAGTTTCCTGGAAAGGTATTGGAGACCTCCAAGTGTCCCCAGATCACAGGTTAAGAACCCCTCAACTGGAAAAAATGGTTATTCATAGTTCAAAGCTACAAAATAAAGAGCTAAAACAATATCAGATACTTTAAATGGCCAATATTCTTTAAGAATTTTTGTCAAAAGCTTTTATTTTTTTATTGTGGTAAACTATATATTATATAACACTTATCCATTTCTAAGTATATAGTTCAGTGGTATTAAATACATTTACATTATTGTGAACCATTACCACCATCCATATACAAAATGTTCTCATTTTCTCAAACTGAAACTTTGTACTCATTAAACAAGAACTCATCACATTTATGTTCCCTCAGTCCCTGGCAATCAGGGTTCTACTTTCTGTCTCTCTAAATTTGACTGTTTCTGGGTACCTCATTTAAGTGGAATCATACATTATTCATCTTTTTGTAACTGGCTTATTTCACTTAGTACAGTGTTTTCAAGGTTGATCACATTAAAATACATGTTGGAAATTCATTTCTTTTTTATGTTGAATAATATTCCATTGTATGTATTATCACATTTTTAAAAATCCATTCATCTGTTGATCAACATTTGAGTTGCTTTCACCTTTTGGCTGTTGTGGATAATGCTACTATGAACGTTGATATACAAATATCTATTCATGCCTCTGCTTTCAATTCTTTTGGGTGTATATCCAGAAGTGAAATTGCTGGATCATATGGGTCTTCTTTTTTATGCTTCCCAGAGGCTCAGTGGTAAAGAATTCACCTGCCAATGGAGAGGATGCAGGAGAAGTGGATTAAATCCCTGGGTTTGGGAGATACCCTGGAGGAGGAAATGGCAACCCACTCCAGTATTCTTGGCTGGGAAATCCCATGGACAGAAGAGCCTGAAAGGCTACAGTCCAGGGGGTCTCAAAGAATTGGACACAACTGAGTTTGAATGCATGGTTGTTTTATATTTAATTTTTTGAAGAGCCACCATATAGTTGTCTCATGTCAGTATTTTTTTAACACTAAATATTTCTTGCTAAACTATTAAAAATTATTTGTAGTACAGAAACATTTTAAAAATTCTCATTGGATTTTGTTCAATAACTAACATTCAGTGGATTTTATATACAGTGTAAAAGTTATGAATGCTCTGGAAGATGGCTTTCTCATAGCCCTAGCTTCCAAGGAACTCTCAAACTAAATTTGCATGTGCTCAATCTCTCAGTCATGTCTGACTCTTAGCGGCCCCATGGACTGTAGCCCACCAGGTTCCTCTGTTCATGGGGTTCTCCAGGCAAGAATATTGGAGTGGGTTGCCATTTCCTCCTCCAGGGTGTCTTCCTGATCCAGGGGTTGAACCTGTGTCTCCTGCTGCTCCTGCATTGCAGGCAGATTCTTTACCATTGAGCCCCTAGATTTGAACACACCAATTAAATTCCATTAGTGAAACAATAAAGCTAAGAGAGAAGAAATACTATTTATTGGGCACTCACTGAGTAAGTTTCAGGTACAGTTCTAGGTATTTGGAATACAAGCGGTGAACATGATGGAATTCCTGCCCTCACCTCAAATGTGAACTATGCTGCTTCTACTGCTAAGTCGCCTCAGTTGTGTCCGACTCTGTGCGACCCCATAGATGGCAGCCCACCAGGATCCGCCATCCCTGGGATTCTCCAGGCAAGAACACTGGAGTGGGTTGCCATTTCCTTCTCCAATGCGTGAAAGTGAAAAGTGAAAGTGAAGTCACTCAGTCGTGTCCAACTAGTAGCGACGCCCGGACTGCAGCCCACCAGGCTCCTCCATCCACGGGATTTTCCAGGTAAGAGTACTGGAGTGGCTTGCCATTGCCTTCTCTGGCTTCTCTCTGGATCCTAACAAATCCACCTCTTATTGCTTTGTCTCTCGGTGAATTTTTGCAATGAGACATCAGGGCCTGAGTTTCATTAGTTTTGGCCAAGCTTGAGTTGATCACAAACATTCTGGAACAGTGACCCTCAGACAACAAGCGATTGATGTACCATCAGGTGCTCTGAGAGCTGTCAGAAAAATCAACAGTAAATCATCATGATAGTGTATATCCTTCACCAGTGGTGCAACACTGGGCAACCTTGAGATATGGTCCAGTAACATGAATTCCTGCCACCTAGAATTCAGAGAGAGATAACCACGAAATGCTAAAAATCTCAGCTTGCCAACATCCAGATCTCCAAGGGTCAGAGAAACTTTTAGAAGTTTTTCTAGAAAGAGCATAAGAACAGGAGAGGATAAAGAAAAGAGAAGATGTGTCAGAGGGGAGTGGGCAGTGGTTCTAGATGTGTTTATGCTCCCTCTACCTTGAAGCTCTAAGCCTGGGGGTCCTTAGGTGAACCTAAGCTGTCACCTCACCCTCCAAGATCTGGGAAGCTGGGGAACAGAGTAGGCTCAACTGACTGTCCATCTATCCTATCCTTCAAGGAATTCTATGGCTAAGTATCAATGACGTTCACAGCAGAAATGATGTTTTTATCTGGTAATTGTGGTAGGAGGAGGAGGTGTTAAAAGTAGCCATGTATTTCTTCCTCTCCACTTCTTATCTTACTAGCTTGCTTTCTTTCTCAGTTATCAGTTGCTAATGTGCAACTGCATATTTGAGCACGATGACTTTTTTTGATGTACATATTCTGCTATGGCACAATGTCCTAGTTCAGGTCATATTTTCCACAGAACTTTAAAATAAAAGAATATCAGTAAGATTGATTTACATTTGTTTGTTCCAAGTGTAAAGTCAATAGGATTATATGAATTCCAAGAAGATGAAAAACAGGCCAGTATGAAAACTATGACTTCTGATTTGGTATCCTTCTGAACATGTTGAGAAACAGATCCCAGCACTCGGTAGAGTCTATACTGTGAGAAGTTACCACGGTAAAATAATGAATCTCTGCTTTACTGTGACAGTTTGTATACTCCAGTGAAGTCCGATCTTGAATCTGAACAGAAGGAATGCATCAAATCGATACAAAAACTGCCCACACTAAAAATACACGTTAAAAAAAAATCCATAAAAGAAGCCCTGATTGCTTATTGTTTCTCTTGTGAGACACACTACTGTTACACAGGATAAGAAGGAGGTACCATTGATAGTAATAAATGATGTAGATCACACTGTAGGAAAAAACAAAAGAGGATTGAATTATATTAGAATTAAAGTAAAGAATACCACAGAAAAAATTTTGAAATGCATTCTATAAGATCAATAAGATTCATGACTGATGATGTAGAATGTGAACACTTCATATTATTGTCAGTCTGTCCATTTCATTTTTTCCATGTCTCCCTTAATACAGAGGATGATGGTTCTAAGTTTCAGATATGGTCTATTTTGTTCAGGATCAGGCTGTCACTGATGGCTATCTGCTGCCCATAATGTACTCTGCCATTAAATCAATGAAATATTTGACTGCTACAGGTCTCCTTTAATAATATGTATATTTAACTCCTCTCTGTTGGAACCATATTGCTAATATCACATTGTATATACTCAAAACCAAAACAATGCTGTATAAAATCTAAAAGCCAAAACTACTGAGTTCTATCATTTATATGTAAAGTCTTAGTGGATTTTCACCTTTCAATTTTTTGAAAAGACACCAAATATATATATATATATATATATATATATTTTTTTTTTTTTGCTTGTTTTGTTTTTCTCTTTTGACTGTTCCTATTACACAGGGCTACAGGATGAACATGGAAGGAAGTCTTGCCAAGTTAATCACTGCAAAGTGTGAAGAATGACTGCTAAAAACAAGTAAAACTACAGATTTTTATAGCACAAAAAAGGAACATGGCAAACCAAATGCAATCTGGAAACTATAACTCAAAGTATAGGAAAATGTAAGAATTCTTTTTGCTGGCATGTTTATTATAAAATTAACACCTATCATAAAGTGATAAAATAACAAAATGAGTTTTGTAAAAGAGAGATCATAGAATTTAGGAAACAAATTAAGACAGTCATTCTCAAAGAAAACTGTAGAAAAGCAGTTCAAACAATTCAGTGTTAGAATTACTGTACCTTAACAAAACCTGTGTGAGTTGGGTCATTGGTGGCAATGAACATTCATTCATTCATTCTTTCCACATTTATTGGTCGTGTGCTATGGGCCAAGGACTGTGGTAGAGCACTGGATATAGGGTTAACAGTTCTTTAACTCTCTTGGTTAAAATAGCTAGTGTGGTTTGTTTCTCCTGATTGGATCCTGACTGACCTTGTCCTTAGATCTATTTCTTGCCTTTCCAAATTTATTTATTAATTCTATAATGATACTGTTTTGGCTCTTGTGCCAGTTAATAAATATCATCTTTAACCTCCATGCTGTGCTGTGCTCAGTCGCTAAATTGTATCTGACTCTTTGCAACCCCATGGACTGTAGCCCACCGGACTCCTCTGTCCATGGGATTTCCCAGGCAAGAATACTGGCGTGGGTTTGCCATTTCCTTCTCCAGGGGATCTTCCCAACCCAGGGATTGAGCCTGAGTCTCCTACACTGGCAGGTGAATTCTTTACCACTGAGTCATATGGGAAGTCCCTCTCCCTTCCATGCCACCCTTTAATACTCCTGTTTTGTGATGCTGGAGATGGGAACGTGCAAACCACATTCCTACTTTGCCAATTTCCCTTTATTAGGTGCTTATAATAGGGAGTGTCAGAAAGAGACTTAAAGACTGCAGAATGGATTTCCTCCTTTCTGGTTGTTTTCCTGCTCTTTTCAGTGGCACCCTGGCCTTACTTCTTCACTATGGCAGTGTTGCTTAGATCCAGGATACGCGTAGTTACAGAGTCCCATTTACAGTTATTGTTAACCTTGCAGGACTTGCCTCATTGCAGCTCCTCAAAGACCTTAGCACCAGCTGGTCAACACCCCTTCCTTAGATACTTGCATCATGGCTTTGTTGAACTCCTCTTCTGAACTAAGAGACATTAGAACCAGCTAAGCAATGCTCCCTTCTCACAAGTCTGGTGCTTAGTTTCTTGGGTTTCCTCCTCAAAGCTTCTAAGTTTTAATTCCTCTAACCTGTTCCCTTTGTTCCCCAGCCACAAGCGTGGAAGCTCCTTCTTGTAATGTGTCTATACCTATGTCTACATCTATCTTTACCTATCTATAATCCTAGTGTTCTCTTTTTCCCTTTTCAGTTCTTCAGTACTTAGTCAACAGTTCTTTAATTATCATGGTTAAAATAGCTAGTAGGATTTTTGGCTCCTGATTGGATCCTGACTAAAACTGTCTTAATTTGTTTCCTAAATTCTATGATCTCTCTTTTACAAAACTCATTTTGTTATTTTATCACTTTATGATAGGTGTTAATTTTATAATAAACATGCCAGCAAAAAGAATTCTTACATTTTCCTATACTTTGAGTTATAGTTTCCAGATTGCATTTGGTTTGCCATGTTCCTTTCCTTGTTACTGGGGGTTTTTGTTTGTTTGTTTTGAAGGGCTTTTATTTTTAATGAGTATATTTGCATAGCTGTTATGTGTTTTCTTTCATCTTGTCCATGCATAACATGGGAACTCTTTTCTAGACATGTTTTGCTCTGATACTATTTGGGTAATTCTCTCTTGGCAGCCTTTCTTCCCACCTGACAAGTGTTTGTCTTTTCCTGTAGCTGTAGTTTGAGAATTTATGCTAGGTTGATAAAAAAGTAATTGTGTTTTTGGACCATGAATTTTAAATCATTATAACTAGGCTCAAACACATCTTTATTAATCAAAATAGGAACCATTATGGTCAACATATTTTTGCCAATGAAAGATAAGTTGGTTTATTCCTGTGCTATAAAAATCTGTGCTTCAGGATTCGTCGAACTCATGGAAAGCATTTCTGTTTCCTGCTGGTTGTGGAAACATTTTCCCTGTAAAAAGTTGTTGAGATGCTTGAAGAAGTGGTAGTTGACTGGCCAGAGATCAGGTGAAATGGTGGATGAAACAAAACTTTGTAGCCCCACTTGTTCAACTTTTGAAGTGTTGGTTGCGTGACTTGTAGTGGGGCATTGTTGTGAAGAAGAATTGGGCCCTTTCTGTTGACCAATGCAGGCTGCAGGCATTGCAGTTTTTGGTGCATCTCATTGATTTACTCTGCATACTTCTCAGATGTATTTTTAAATTTTTATTTATTTTTTATTGAAGGATAATTGCTTTACAGAATTTTGCTATTTTCTGCCAAACCTCAACATAAATCAGCCATAGGTATACATGTATCCCCTCCCTTGTGAAACTCTTTCCCATCTCCCTCCCCATCCCACACCTAGATGTAATGGTTTTGCTAGGATTCAGAAGGCTATAGTGGATCAGACGGGCAGCAGGCCACCAAACAGTGACCATGGCCTTTTTTTGGTGCAGGTTTGGCTTTGGGAAGTGCTTTGGAGCCTTCTTTTTGGTCCAACTGCTGAGCCAGTTGTCACTGGTTGTCATACAAAATCCACTTTTTATCGCACATCACAAGCTGATTGAGAAATGGCTTGTTGTTGTTGCGTAGAATAGGAGAAGACAATAGTTCAAAATGATAATTTTTTTGATTTGCAGTCAGCTCATGAGGGACCCGCTTACTGAGCTATTTCACCTTTCCAAGTTGCTTCAAATGCTGAATCACTGTAGAATAGTCACCACTGAGTTCTTCGGCAACTTCTTGTGTAGTTGTCAGAGGATCAGCTTCACTGATGGCTCTCAATTGGTCGTTGTCAACTTCTGATGGCTGGCCACTATGCTCCTCAAGGCTCTTCTCTCCTTTTCAAAATTTCTTGAACCACCACTGCACTGTACATTCATTAGCAGGGCCAAATGCTTTGTTGATGTTGTGAATTGTCTCTGCTATTTTACTATCCATTTTGAACTCGAATTAAAAAAAATGCTCAAATTTGCTTTTTGTTTCACATAATTTCTATAGTCTAAAATATATAAATAAACAGCAAGTAATAAGTCATTAGCAAAAAAAAATAAATAAAGTGAGAAATGTGTATTAAGATGAAGCCCAGTGTATAACATAACCACATTTATTTAAGAATGTATTTCAATATCAAATTCAACAATGCAAAACCACAATTACTTTTGCAAAAGTCTATTATTAGGAACAGATTAAGACCTATGAAATGAGAAATAAATATACTATATTTTCCTACCAGAAAATCACAATAATTGTTACATAATGAAATCTCTCCCTGCTGGCCTATGACCTTTTCTTATTTCATAAGTCTCTCTGCAAATATGAATTATGATAAACCAAGTATGGTCTTGTTTTTATTTAAAAACTGAACACTTAAGGGCAACTTGTATTAAGTGCATAACTAAATACTACTCCCACTCCAGTGTTCTTGCCTGGAGAATCCCAGGGACAGGGGAGCCTGGTGGGCTGTCTATGGGGTCGCACAGAGTCGGACACGACTGAAGTGACTTAGCAGTAGCAGCAAATACTACTCATTAACAAACTTTTAATTTTGTCTTTCAGGTTGCAAAAATAATGTAGCTTCAAGATTAAAGAAAAAAAGCATCTGGTACAAACTTGCTGTCCTTGTTACTATTAATTGGACTAGGGCTATGGATGTTGGATCCTGGTCAGAGATCTCTGATATAGTCTTGTATAAGAGCTCTGCTGAACAAAGACCCCCTCACCCCAATATTGCATAGTGAATGTCCAAACCTATCAGATACTCTTTTTTAGGGCATTTGAGCTTGAGACACAAGAGAAATAGTTTGGTAGTAGTAGAAATAGTAGAAGCAAAGTTAAAGAGTATCTAAATCTCCTTAAAAGCAGAATACCAAAGTTGGGATTGAGATGTTACTGTTGCTTCCTGATGATAATACAACTTAATGTCTTATACTTTAAGACTTTGCAGCTCTGGAACTGTGATGTTGCTATAAGCCATGCCATATCTTTCAATAAATTTCCATTATTTAACATGACTTGAAACTTAGAAGAGCATAACTTACCATTTGTTTCTGGTTTTTCACTATTCCATATAAACAGCTTCATGCTTATAATTTTAATCTTTGGTTAAATTATTTTCCATAGTATAAACTCCCAGAAGTGGCCTTAATGTTTCAAGAAATAAACATTATGGGTTTTGCTTCCTATGTTGCTATATTATTTTCCAAAAGTATTGTAGGGTTTTATCAGTAAGATTTGAATATGGAATTTATTCTAGTCTTAAGTATTGATTTTGTGTTTAAGTTAATTTTATAGATATAAAATAGTATCTCAAAGCTTTCTTAGTTTGCATTTCTTTGATTTGTATCCAAAATACTGTTGAGAAAATTCTGGTGAACTTTTGTGTAGACCCTCATGTCCACATGCCCTATGGACCAGCAGACAAAACTTCAAAGCTACAAGTTGTTGATATTTGAGTCAGCAATGTGTAAATCTTAGACTGAATTCTAGTATTTGTGTACTTGAAAACCAAGACTATTAAATATAGACCACAATATGAGGTTGACAGTCTTCTGTTTGGACTAGCCTGTCATCAGTGCTTCAGAAAAGATGATTATTCATTGCATTAATTTTGATGTGAGGATTGGCTTTTATTCCCTTCCGATTTGGTCTTAACTAACAGGAATTATTAAAATGAATTTATGGAGCTCAGAAATTTTTGTGTCCCCAGATCAATCTTCCACTTGGACTCATGTATAACTGCTAATGCTTTCATGTGCTTCTACTATCATATAGTTGTCATTTTAGATTTCATTGTGGTCCTTAAGTTACCTACTCTGAATAAAAAAAAAACACAAAAACTCTTTCAATTTTGTTTCAATGGTTTTGATAGTTACCTAAGAACTTCCAGCATGGAAAGGCAAACAGACAGAAAGCACCAGTTAATATCTGCTTCTGGATCTACTCTCTGGTTTCTCAAGGTCATCTGAACCAAACTAAAAGAAGTAATGTGGAGGAATTCAGCACGATAGTGAACTGAAATAGAAACATTTTACCCTATTCAGCGCACAGAATGTTAGGTTAAATAATAACTTAAGAAATACATACCCAAGTTCAAAACTGGGGAAAAGAATTCTCCAGAAATCTGTAGACATAGCAGGGAGAAGGAGTTGACACTTTGCTGCCCATGGGAGTGACCAAACTGACCTACGCCTTTGGGCTGGGCACATCTAGGCATGGAAGCTGAGGCTGTTGGCCCTGCACCTGCAGGGAGCTGTGAAACTACTATACTGTCCAAGAATGGGGACCAGGAAAGCCTTGCAAACGTGATCCAACTCGCCATGGATGAAAACAAGATGACATGCAAGTGATGGAGACCGAGGGTACTGTTCAGAGTGAGGGTTACCCTAAATTTGGATGGCCCGAATCAAGAAACAAACATAAAAATGTGTGTAACCTAAAACTAAAAGGAGATTGACTAGAGAGGAAAAACAATCAGATGGCTCATCAGCAAATAAATGCTAGAAAACAGTAGAATAATACTTTCAATGTGCTGAGATTTCAATATGATTGTGTGACTGTATAATTTCATTTTTTATAATTGTCAAATTTAAAATTTGTACCAGGCCTATCACTGAAGAATAAACACAAAAGACTTTTTCATATGTACAAATACTAAGAGAGTTTGTCATCCATAGATCCTTTCTTTAAAAAATTTTGGCTGTACCACACAGCATATGGGACCTTAGTTTCCTGAACCCCAGGGATCAAATGCGCACCTCTTGCAATGGAAGCATGGAGTCCTAATCACTGGACCAGTAGGAAAGTCCCATATCTATAGATACTGGATGAAAGAACTATGGAAGAATGTGCTTTGCAAGGAGAATGATACAGAAGGAAGAGTGGACCTATATAAGCACTGAATTTGGGAAAAATCACAGCTAAACTTTAAAAAGTATGTAACTTTCCATTTTGCCTTGGGAAATTCATTTCTATTCAATGTCAAATATAATGTTGAAAGACAAATTCTTGCTTCTGCAAATTTTCAGTGAACACTGAAGTTATAGCTGTCATCAGATGGATCAAAAACATTTTTTTCTTAACATAATGCCCAGACTTGTACTATGAGTATCACAAACTCTTAAAAATGAAAATTATACATTTACACAGTCATAATTAAGCATATAGCTAGAGGCTGAGAAAAAAAGAAGGGTCAGCTTTTAATTTGGACTTAACTGTTATAAATTCTAGCAAGTGTTAATACCTAAAGTGAGATAGAATTCCTAGTATTAATCAAGAATAAATGACGTCTATCTCTAAACGTCCTAAACTTGGTCCAAGGTGAGCCTATCCTTATTACGTTTGACTTTTTGTAAACTTTCAACTTCTTTCTTGAATTAAAGGGTTTGAAGAAGACTACAATACTTACTACTGTAAACCTATATTTCTGTGGTTGTAATGGGCATATTAGCAGTTCTGAGGTTGACCTCAACTTTTAAATACCTTATCATTTGATATCTCATTTTGAACATGTTATTTTCTACTTGCTTCTGCCATTAGTATTTTTCTTTGTATGAGGTCAGGTGAGTTAGTTCAAGGTGAAAATAGTTGTTCAAGTGAATTTTAGTTATTTCATGCAAAGCACAGAGCACAGAGCACTCAAATAATTGAGTAAATTTTAGTTGACTTAAGAAATAGAGTGTCCTACAAAGGAGGCAAGAATATACAATGGAGAAAAGACAATCTCTTTAACAAATGGTGCTGGGAAAACTGGTCAACCACTTGTAAAAGAATGAAACTAGAACACTTTCTAACACCATAAACAAAAGTAAACTCAAAATGGATTAAAGATCTAAATGTAAGACCAGGAACTATAAAATTCTTAGAGGAGAACATAGGCAAAACACTCTCTGACATAAATCACAGCAGGATCCTCTATGACCCACCTCCCAGAATATTGGAAATAAAAGCAAAAATAAACAAATGGGGCCTAATTAAAATTAAAAGCTTCTGCACAACAAAGGAAACTATAAGCAGCCTTCAGTGAAAGTGAAGTCACTCAGTCGTGTCGTCTCTTTGTGACCCCATGGACTGTAGCCTACCAGGCTCCACCATTCATGGGGTTCTCTAGGCAAGAATACTGGAGTGGGTTGCCATTTCCTTCTCCAGGGGATCTTCCCGACCCAGGAATTGAACCCACGTCTCCCGCATTGCAGGCAGATGCTTTAACCTCTGAGCCACCAGGGAAGCCAGAATGGGAGAAAATAATAGCAAATGAAGCAACTGACAAAGAACTAATCTCAAAAATATACAAGGAACTCCTGTAGCTCAATCCCAGAAAGATAAATGACCCAATCCAGAAATGGGCCAAAGAACTAAATAGACATTTCTCCAAAGAAGACATACAGATGGCTAACAAACACATGAAAAGATGCTCAACATCACTCATTATCAGAGAAAGGCAAAACAAAACCACAATGGGGTACCATTTCACGCCAGTCAGAATGGCTGCTATCCAAAAGTCTACAAGCAATAAATGCTGGAGAGGCTGTGGAGAAAAGGGAACCCTCTTATGCCGTTGGTGGGAATGTAAACTAGTACAGCCACTATGGAGAACACTGTGGAGATTCTTTAAAAAACTGGAAACAGTACTGCCTTATGACCCAGCAATCCCACTGCTGGGCATACACACCGAGGAAACCAGAATTGAAAGAGACACGTGTACCTCAATGTTCATCGCAGCACTGTTTATAATAGCCAGAACACAGAAGCAACCTTGATGTCCATCGGCAGATGAATGGATAAGAAAGCTGTGGTACATATACACAATGGAGTATTACTCAGCCATTAAAAAGAATACATTTGAATCAGTTCTAATGAGGTGGATGAAACTGGAGCCTATTATACAGAGTGAAGTAAGCCAGAAAGAAAAACACCAATAGAGTATACTAGCACATATATATGGAACTTAGAAAGATGGTAACAATAACCTTGTATGTGAGACAGCAAAAGAGACACAGATGTATAGAACAGTCTTTTGGACTCTGTGGGAGAGGGAGAGGGTGGGATGATTTGGGAGAATGGCATTGAACATGTATAATATCATATATGAAACGAATTGCTAGTCCAGGTTTGATGCATGATACAGGATGTTCAGGGCTGGTGCACTGGGATGACCCAGAGGGATGGTATGGGATGGGAGGTGGGAGGAGGGTTCAGGATGGGGAACACGTGTATACCCATGGCAGATTCATGTTGATGTATGGCAAAACCAATACAATATTGTAAAGTAATTAGCCTCCAATTAAAATAAATAAATTTAAACTTAAAATAAATAAATTTAAATTTAAAATAAATAAGTAAATAAAAATTAAAAAAAGAAAAGAAATAGAGTGTCCTAAATACCTGGTGCTGCAGTTTTTAATGATGACATCTCCCAGGATATTGGTGAGGAGGTATCCTGACCACATAGATAGGTACATACACCTATCTATGTGGAATATACAATCTGCTGGGGAGATAAGACAAATGGGAAATTGAATGAGGTAAGTTTACAGGTGTCTCCACTGACAGACTTGAGCAATTGGACTTGATCTGATAGGGAATGGAGACCTGTGACTTGCCAGAAGAAGCGAGTGATGTGCCAAAGTGATGTTTCAGAGTGACATAAGTATAAATCCAAACATTATCTTAGGATCTTCGCAGTTACTGCCAGTTTTTTTTTTTTAATGATCTATATCAAAGTTATCTACCTACCGTGAGAATTAACTTCAGTAGATATTTAGACTAAAAAGTGGAATCAGCCTGTCATTCAGCATGCTTGTGGCCTTCCTTCCTCATCATCTGTTAACATGCTCTTTGAAATTCAAATTTTAACATTTGCCTATCGAAAACAGAACTAGAAAGATAACATTGCTGTCAAATTATAAAATCTAATATAAATGATTTCTGCTATAGTCATCCTCATAATGCCAAAAAATCTACATTGACATCTTTATGATGCCAAAAAATCCACTCTCTTGATGGTTTCTTTATGGCACAACATCATCCTGTTTTTCTTTTTTAACTGTAAAAATAATACCAGGAAAATGTCATTGTGATCTGGTTGTGGGGAGGACTTTTTAAACAAGATACACAAAGTGCAATCCACAAGGCAAAAAAAAAAAAAAAAATCAGGGCTATGTATAGCTGTATATGTTATTCACTGCACAACTCCAGGGGGACCATTTACCTAGATGATGTGAATGCTTCTCCCAGAGTTGTACAATGTGGTAGTCTGGTGAAAAATGGATGGATTTCTTAAAAGACACTATAAACAAAATGGAGCACACAGTGAAGGACAATATTTCCAATGTTTGAAACCAACTAAGAATTTATCTTTATAACTATATGCCTGGTAGTAATATGAGCCACAAATGTGAGCCACTTATGAAGTTTTAATATTTCTAATAGCCATATTATGAAAAGTAAAAATAAACAGGTAAAATTAATTTTGACAATATATTTTGTTTAAAGAAGTTTATCTAAAATACTTTCACATTTCAACATATAACCAAGGAGGTATTTTACATTGCTTTTGTATGAGTTTTTAATATTCGGTGCATATTTTACACTTCATTACATGTCAATTTTTGTGCTTACAGCAACATGATGCAGTGAGAGAAAAAATAACATGAGTTCTACAGCACAATAGCATTTATTTACATTCAGACACACAATTCTACAAACCCCCACACATTTTACAGGAATATATACATATTTAAGGACATATGATGAGAGCAGATGTCTTGGGTAGAGGGGAGAAAACAGATCAGGAATAAAAATGGAAAAATATAATACTGCTTATGGTAAAAAAAAAAAAGTTCACAATATAGAAGTCCTCATTCTAAATTCCCCAGACCTCTTCTACTGATTCCTTTTGGGAAGTTCTCTTCTTTTTTTCTTGTAATTTGGAGGAGAGTTTTCACCCTTCCTGCTCAACACTTGATTCTCTAAGACAGCCTTATCTGCTTCAATAGTCTTCTCTATGCCAAATCTTCCTACATCTATATCTCCAACAAGATTCTCTTGTACTACTTAATCTTCTCACCTCCCACTGCACATTTTTATAGCTAAACTTAACACCATGAGCATTACTTCACCTTCAACCTAGATACTGATCTTTCTAAGATTTCTTGCTTCTATCACCATCATTCCTTCAGTCTCTGAGAGGAAGATTTATAGTCATCTTTGATTCTCTCCTCTCCTTTTCCTTAATATCTCAGCAGTTATCAAGACTTGCTGTTTTTACCTTGATTATCAGTGCTATCTTTTTCTCATTGCAACACTCTGTACCCGGAGAACTCACCATCTGTCATTAGGTTGTTTTAAGACAATTTTTTTTTAAAAGAGTAGTTTTAGGTTCAAAGCAAAGTTGAGAGGAAGGTAAGAGATTTCCCATATAGCCCTCTGCCCAACATATGCGTAGCCTCCCCTATTATCAGCATCTTCTACTAGAGTGGTGTGTTTTTTACAATTAATGAACCTACACTGACACATCATAATCACTGAAAGTCCATAGTTTACATTAGGGTCCACTCTTGTTGGTGTACATTTTATAGGTTTGGATGAGTGCATAACGACATGTATTCATTATTACGGTATCATGCAAGAGTATTACACAACCTTAAAAATTCTCAGTGCTTCACCTATTTACCCTCCACCCGCCACCTTTAGGTTTTCATCCCTCTGGTCCATTTGCAAATTGCCAAATCTCTCTGTAGCACTGTTTTCATCATATTGCTACCTTGCTTAAAACTCCCAGTGGTGCCAATATGTTGTCTTTTGGCTGCTCAGCATTTCTTTCTTTTTCACACCTCAGCTCCCTTTGAGAAATTATCTCTTCCCATTGGCTATAGTTTGGAAAAACTGTTAATCTAGTACTCACTTTCTTCAGCTATGAGAAGGGTATGTGACCCAAGTTACATACTGGGGCTTCGGACCAGTCTATCCCTCTGTTTGAATCGTTAACAATGTGCAAAGAGATCAAACAAGGCTATGTATTCATTCACACTAGCAAGTAGCTCTGGCTTACTTTAAGAAAGTGGAAGTCGCTCAGTCTTATTCGACTCTTTGTGAGCCCATGGACTTTAGTCCATGGAATTTTCCAGGCCAGAATGTGGAGCGGGTAGCCTTTCCCTTCTCCAGGGGATCTTCCCAACCCAGGGACTGAACCCAGGTCTACCGCATTGCGGACAGATTCTTTACCAGCTGAGCCACAAGGGAAGCCTACTTCTAGTCTGCTTTAAGACCACTCTATTTCCTGCTTTTTAGCCCTTGGAGGCCACACTACTTTCTAATGTTTCCAAACTCTGTTTTCTAGCCATCACATCGATTCTAGGCACTCCTGGTATCTTTCCAATGAACCACTCTCTTGAAGTTTGCAAGAGTTGGTTTCTGATGCTTGCAGGCAGAACCTGACTGATTCCTTCTCTATCATACAAAGCATATAAACTTCTTTCCTGGTTTCGTATCCTCTGTGATCCCACCTCCACCTATTTTTTCTTACTTACCAAAGCCTTAGCCAGGTCAGTCAGTTTCTGACTCTGAAATTGCCATGTTAGTCCTGCTTCCATGCTTTATGACATCCTGAAATGACCTATTCTCTTTCATGCATCTGCCTCTCTCTTGGATACAATGTCCAAATATATGTGAAAAGCTTTGCTTAAATCTGTGATATTCCCCTGAGCTGCTAATTTAGTTACTCTACCAAAAAGAAAATGAATTATTTTGTCATGGTTTGTTCTCAGTGAATCCACGTAGGCTGCTAATAATCACCACGTGCCTTTTTTAAATGTTCCAAACCCACTGTTTAATAACCCATTCTAGACTTTTACTGATCAGTTTGAAGCTTTGTGGTTTGCAATTTCCAGAAGCTATTCTTTCCTTCTTTCTGGAAACCAGAGCCCTTGACTATTTTCAGCTCTGCCAACTCTTATTTTTGTGAATTCTTAAGGTCGTTGATAATAGACAGTGAGAACTAAACATATTTGGACTGTTCCTCACTTTGATGCTTGCTTTGTCTGGGTGCAGGCATCAGAATGGCCTTAAGGCAATTACATTTTCTCTCTTTACTAACTTTAGAATGTAATACCCTGACCACCTCTTTTTCCCCTTGATTGGCACTTTAGTATGTATTTTAAATTATGGAAATGATATATGTTTATCATTAAACTACTCCAATATTACCAAAATGTACAAATGAAAAATAAAAGTCTCCCCAGTCAATCCTGCTGTTAACAAATTGGAATGTATCCTTCTAGACATTATTTATGCACTAACAAACATCTCCTTATATATGTTTTAGATAGATCATACCCTGCATACTGTGCTGCAACTTAGTTTATTCACCTAACAATATATCATTAGCATCATCCCATGTCTGTTGTATAGTTATCTCATTTTTGCAATGAGTACATGGTAATTCTTTGTAAACACTGCAAAAATGCATCATTTTGACATTTCATTTAATCTTCATACAAGTCTGTGAAGTAAAGAGGCCAGATAGTTAAATGATGCCATTTAATAAAGTCTCAGAAATATTAAATGCCCTGCCTCAGGTGTCACAACTAGTTAGGAGCAGAGTGAGGTTAGAATCCACACCTTTTGTTTCTTAAATCCACTGTTTATTACAACGTAGACAGCTGCTCCTGTGCCCGCTTGTGGGAAGAAAATAGGACTGATGAAAAAAACCTGTGCATGACTCACAGGGACCTCAGCATATGGTTGTCAGGAAAGTGCTGTGTCAGTCCCCTGGTGCCATGCTGAGCAATGTTGGTTTGGGGAGTTTTTTTTTTTAATATGGTGAGAAACAAAGAGAATTAAAGTCTTTCCATGTGTTTCTTAGGTTGAACAATGACGTCTGCTTACGCATAGAGACAGTCATAGTATGCATATGAATTTATATTCTTACATGTAAGGCTGGGATTATTAAACTTGTCTGTGCACTGGAATCATTTGGAGAGTGATTAAAAAATAACCACCCTGGTTTTATCAACACTAAGTAGTCTGACTCACTTGTCTGGAAGTGGAAATCTTTTCAGGTGATTCTAAATATGCAATCAAGAACCATGGAGTGGGAGGGCCGCCTGAATTGTGAGTTAAGCCTTACTAAGCTTCTGGGAAGAAACTTTTTCTTCCTTCCCTGCAAGTGTGCCCCATAAGGTTTCCAACTCCTTGAATTTTTACATTCTTCCAGCAGAGGAGCATATACTTAGATTTTGGTTGATCAACTGGTCTGATAGGTAGAAATTCTAGCTCTCAGCAAAGAAAAAAGACAGGAAATAAAGCCTCTATCTGGGGAAAGGGAAAAAATAAAATAAAATGAAAAGGAAGTATCATAGACTGGAAAATCAAGATTTTCTTCCTGAGGGAAATTTCATAAAGTAGTGTGACTTGATCTTTTGAGTAGACTATACCCAGTAGTATCAGGAAGAGTCAGGAAGGTTGTTGTGCAATCTTTCCAGGAAAGGGGGAACTTGTCATTCTCAGGGCCTCCCTAAGTCCTATTTAACCCCATGTTCACCTTCAGGGCTAAAGCAGTAATGCATCCCATTTCAGTTCCTATTTATAGTTCTGGGGTCTTAGAGGTCAAATATAGAATAATCAAAAATGAGAATAGTCCCTAGAAAACATGGTACCCATTTAGGGGGATATTTATCTTCTAACTAGGAACCAATCTAGATAGCATATTAAAAAGCAGAGACATCACTTTGCTGACAAAGGCCTATATAGTCAAAGCTATGGTTTTTCTAGTAGACATATACAGATATGAGAGTTGGACCATAAGGAAGGTTGAGCACCAAAGAATTGATGCTTTCGAACTGTGGTATTGGAGAAGACCCTTGAGAGTCCATTGGAGAGCAAGGAGATCAAACCAGTCAATCCTAAAGGAAATCAACCCTGAATATTCATTGGAAGAACTTATGCTGAAGCTGAAGCTCCAATACTTTGGCCACCTGATCCAAAGAGTCTACTCACTGGAAAAGATCCTGATGTTGGGAAAGACTGAGGGCAGGAGAAGGGGAAGACAGAGGATGACATGGTTGGATGGCATCACCAACTCATTTGACATAAGTTTGAGCAAACTCAGGGAGGGAGATAGTGCAGAACAGAGAAGCCTGTTGTACTGCAGTCCATAGGGTTGCAAAGAGTCGGATATGACTTAGTGACTGAACAACAGCCGTGTCAGCACCCTGGAGGATAAATGTTGAGTGGGCTGAAGTCACTTTATACTTATGGTGACCCTTATAGCAAGTTTGGTATTCTCTTTATCTATACCAGAAGTAATCAAGCAACTTTTAGACACTGATCATCCTGAATTAGAGGTCACTCACTGATCCTAAGAAGGTGGTTAGCAAGAAAGTAATCTAAATTTTACTTCCATTAACATTATAGAATTAAGAAAACATCTTAAAATGTTACATGGTTTGTATCTCCAAATAGTTATCATGTATGACTTCTACTCACATTGGAAAGAAGATACCACTGGGGGTATTAAAGCACAAAACAGCAAGAAACAAAGGCACTGAATATAAGCAGATGGAAAAAAAATCTGACAGTAACCAATAGCTCTCAATTTAAAATCAGGATAAAAAGGAGCAAAAATTAAACAGGTAGTTCTATAAAGGAGTGGTAATTATTTGTAGCCAGGAATTTTTAAATATTAGTATGTGGATAAATATCATATTAAAAGATATTTGCAGGTAGAATAATTAGCCATCTCTGTTACCTGTCCTGATTTTAACACTGAACATCTCTTGTATTAAGAAAGTACTTAATCCTGAGCAAAAATGAGAGAGTAGGTCACCTTACCTACAGGTCCATCTTCTTGGAGAATTAATGAATATAAGAAAGTCTATGAGCCAGGGTCCCACTCAAATTATAATAATGTTGAAATGTGAAAGTGACAGTTGCTCAGTTGTGTCCAACTCTTTGTGATCCCACGGACTATACAGTCCATGGAATTCTCTAGGCCAGAATACTGGAGTGGATAGCCTTTCCCTTCTCCAGGAGATCTTCCCAAGCCAAGGATCAAACCCAGGTCTCCCGCATTGCAGGTGGATTCTTTACCAGCTGAGCCACAAGGGAAGCCCATAATAATGATAGGAGAGTATCATAAAGTATTTTAAAAGGTGTGGGCATGTTGCAGGAAAATCACAAGGGAGAGTGTAGTACCTTAGGACTGATAACAGCAGTACTACTTGTCAGTAGTACTTGAAGGCTTCAAGTAGAGAGTGAGAGTATCTGGAGCTAGATGGATGCTAGAGATAGAGGGATAAATGAAGAGAGCCACTTGACTGAGGCTGAGACCTTAAATGGAAGGACATACCTGATGCATAGCAATCCTTCAGGAAGTCGGCCAGGGCATAAATATCCTGGTGTCATTCTCCCTCCTCCCCCTGATCTTCTGTGGGTGCTTCTCATTTGGCCAAAACCTACCAGAAATTAGAAGGAAGGAAGCTGTTGATCTGCCTCCTGGGGTACAGAGCAGGGTGAAAAAGAGTGGAGGGTACATCTGAGGGAAAAATAAAAACTATCTGACACAGAAAGAAAGAATGAATAATTATGTTTATCTCTGAAAATTAAGGTGGATAGTACAGTGGTTGCTCTCCAAAGATTAGGCTTTAGAGAGAGAAATGTAAATGGAAGGAATAACAAGCTTGACCTTGGGATTCAAAATGGCTAGAAGTCAAAAGCTCCAAACTGTTTAGCTCAGGGTCATCCAAGAAAGTTTTCTGTGATGATAGAAATGTTCTATATTTGCCCAGTACTGTGACTGTTGCTTCTCTGGTGGCTTAGATGATAAAGGATCTGCTTGCAATGCAGGAGACCTGGATTCAATACCTGGGTCGGGAAGATCCCCTGGAGAAGGAAATGGTAACCCACTCCAGTATGCTTGCCTGGGAAATCCTGTGGACAGAGGAACCTGGCAGGGTACAGTCCATGGGGTCACAAAGGAGTTGAACACGACTAAGTGATTAACACATGGTTGTTGCCTAAATGGAAATCCTAGCTAATGTTACTGCGTATGTTAATTTTAAATTTTATTTAATTCTAATTAATTTAAACTTAAAGAGAGATTTGTGGCTTCTAGAGACTGTATTGGATGGTGCAGGTCTATATGTGGAGGCCAACTATGTCAATGTACTGTTGCAGCTGGATAAAAGCCAAAATAAATTAGATTTCACAGTACTCTCAACCTCATCTTAACTGCTTTGAAACATTTTCTGTTGACTATTCCTTCTTTCTTAAACTGTCCTTTGTGTTTGGCTCCCATGATACTACACTCTTCTGGTTTTCTCTCTGCTGCTTTGTCCATTCCTTCTCATTCTCTTTCATAGGCTGGTCTTCACTTTCCATTTAAATGTGCCTCAGTGTGTGAGGATACTTTGGACTACAAGTGACAGAAAACCCATGAAGAAATTTGAAAACTAAGGAGTTTCAGAATTCAGGTGATTTAAGGGTTGCTTAATTTAGTGGCTCAATTAAGTAACTGAAGTCCCAGATTCTTTTATATATTTCTTCTTCTCTGCCATCCTTAGTTTGTTAACTTTGTCCTTGGACTAACTCCTTTCATGATTGCAAGGCAGCTGCTGCAATTCCAGACATAATGTTCAAAGGAAGAGGAGGTTTCTTTTCCTGTAACTCATAGAAAGCTGTCCCAGAAATCCCAGGCAAATTTCTTATATCTTATTGGCCAGAGTTGCCCATGCCTAAACCAATCCCTGGAAAACTAACTATGATTAGCTCAGCTCAATGGTTATAAAGCTTCACTGCACATTTGGATCACCTAATAAGTTTTTAAAAATTCTAATATGCCCCAATCCAATTAAATTCCAATCTCTGGGGGTGGATCCAATAATTTATACACACACATAGATATATTCATAGTAGCTTTATGGAGATATAAATTTAAAGTGAACAATTGAGTGATTTCTAGTAGTATATTTACAGAGTTGTGCAACCATCACCATGGTCAGTTTTACAGCATTTTCATTACCTCCAAAAGCTCTCATTAATAGTCATTCCCCATTTCCCCTAAGCCGTCAGTCCTAGGCAGTCACTAATCTTTCTTTCTCTGTAGATTTGTCTATTCTGGACATTTCATAGAAATGAAATTATTCAACACGTGGGCTTTTGTAATTGGCTTCTTCACATAGCATAACATTTTTAAGATTCATCCATGTTGTAGCATATATCAGTATTTCATTCCTTTCTATGATTGAATAATATTACATTGTATAGAATGTACATTTTATTTATTCATCAGTTAATGGACAGTTGGGTTGTTTCTGCTTTTTGGTTATTACGTATGATTCTATGAACATTTGTGTATGAGCTTTCATGTGGACATATTTTTCATTTCTCTTGGGTATATACCTAGGAGTAGAATTGGTGGGTCATGTGATAACTCTAGTCCTAACCTTTTGAGGAACTTCCAGACTGTTTTCCAAAGTGCCTGAACCACTTAGTATTTCCACCAACAATATATGAGTGCTCTGAATTTCTCTACATCCTTGTCAATAATTATGTCTTTTTTATTGTAGTTATCCTGCTGCTGCTGCTAAGTCGCTTCAGTCGTGTCCGACTCTGTGAGACCCCATAGAAAGCAGCCCACCAGGCTCCCCCGTCCCTGGGATTCTCCAGGCAAGAACACTGGAGTGGGTTGCCATTTCCTTCTCCAATGCATGCAAGTGAAAAGTGAAAGTGAAGTCGCTCAGTCGTGTCCGACTCCTAGTGGCTATAAATTGATATTTCTTTGTGGTTTTGATTTGCATTTCCCTGGTGGCTAATGATATTGAGCAACTTTTCATATATTTATAGACCATTTTTATGTCTTCTTTGGAGAAATGTCTGTTTACATCAGATTTTTCTCATTTTAAGATTGGGTGGTTTTCTTTTCATTGAGTTGTAAAGGTTCTTTATATATTTTAGATATAAGTCTCTTATCATATATATGACTTGCAAATATTTTCTCCTATATTGTCAGTTGTCTTTTCACTTTCTTGTTGATATCCTTTGAAACATAAAGATTTTTAATCTTGATGAAGTCCAATTTTATCCATTTCTTCTGCTGCATGTGCTTTGGTGTCACATCAAAGAAACCTTTGCAAAATCTTTATTTTCTTCTAATAGTTTTTATCATTTTGGCTCTTATAATTATGTTTATGATTCATCTTCAGTTATTTTTTACATATGGTATAAGGAAGAGATCCACTTTAACTCTTAGCATGTGGATATCCAGTTGTCCTGGCCCGATTTGTTGAAGAGCTATCTCTTTCTCATTGAATTGTTTTATCATCCTATACCAAATCAATTGACTGTAAATGAGATGATTTATTTCTGGGCTTTCAAGTCTATCCCATTCATCTTTATGTCTGTTCTTTTACAAGTACCACACTGTCTGATTACTATAACTTCGTAGTAAGTTTTTGAAATCAGGATGTGAGTCCTCAAGCTTCTTTTTTTTTACATTTTGGCCACACCTGGCCGCATGTGGGAATCTTAGTTCCAGACCAGGGATCAAACTCACACCTACCCTGTGGTGGAAGTGACAAGTCTTAACTACTAGACCACCGGTGAAGTCCCCCAAGTTTGTTTTCTTAACAAAGATTAGTGATTTCAGGTCGTTATATTTCTATATGAAAATTAGGATCAACTTGTCAATTTCTGCAAAAAAAACACCTTTGATTTGATAGGGATTGTGTTGCATCTGTAGATCAGTATGAGAATAGCTTACTCTTCAAAAAATTTGTTTTTAAAATTTATTTATTTGGCTGCACTGAGTCTTTTAGATGTGGCATGTGGAATCTTTAGTGTGGCATGGGGGATGAACTCTTAGTTACAGCATGTAGAATCTAGTTCCCTGACCAAAGATCGAACCCAGGCCCCTTGCATTGGGAGACTCTGGACCACCAGGGAAGTCCTGAGGGTTGCTTACTGATAACAATATTAAGTCTTCTATCCATGAACATAAGATGTTTTTCCATTTAGTCAGACCTTAAAAAATCTATTTTAACACTGTTTTGTAGTTTTCAGAGTATGAGAACTAGTGCTAGGATGGTGGAGTGTAGGTTGTTGCTGGTAGTAAGATCTTTAGCTTCTCCTAATGCACATAAGTTGCATGGGGGAAAGGAGACTAACAAATAAAAATCTAGATTCTCTTCAGACAGAACAAAAGGTTATACAGTGAGAAGTAGTTCCTTAGGCTTTGATTGGTGCCATGGGAACCCACACTGAGGAAAAGGAGGTGGAACATGGTTTATTTTCACTTTTCTTGCTCCTACTCTTTTCAGTTTCTGACTTCTCCAGAACAGGGAGGGATGAACGGATGACAGATCAGTGAGCAAAGGCTGGTGCTGTTTATAGTTTTCTCCTGGCCGTGGAATGCCTTCTGTAACAGCAGGTGACCAAATATTTTTCAGCACTTTTATGGGTTCTTTGGCAAACCTGCAGTGGACCTCCTCACACTTTTCTGTGCCAAAGGCGATCTCTCTGGGTGATCTTTGGTGATCGCCCCTCTCCTTTTCTGTTTTCTTGCTGTGCATTCCCTCTTTTTGGTGAGGTGGGGACTGTCGCTCAGAGATCTGTCCCTTCTCTCAGACAAGGTTCTTTCAGATAGCTCACACCTGGCTACCTGCTCCCAGGTGTCCGTTTGGCCTGGTGAATTCCTGTATTCTTGTCATGCCACGTGGTAGAAGAGCAGTTTTTGGCAAGTTCTGACTCCCCTCCCCTTGACTTTCTATCATGGTAGCTCTAACCAGTCTCCTGCCTTCAGACCTCTCCAGATAGAGAGCAAGCATTAAGCCTGACTCCTGGGACACTTATCAGACTCTCCCAGGACTCCCAGGCTCTGCTCTGATAGTAAACAGCTTTGCAGGCCTGAGAGTTTCTGTAATTTAGCCAGTATTCATTCAGGGACTGATATGTTAGTCTCTCCTGTTGCAGGCTATCCTGACTTCTGTGAAATTTTCTTTGAATTGGCTTAGGGGAGGGTATAGAGAAGGAAAAGAAATAGTGCCTTTGCTAGCACGTAGGCCCTTGTGAGAATTAGGAAAAATATCTTACTCCTCAAGATACTTTACTGCCATCTGCTGGTAGACTGGTGTAGTACTATGCAAATCTCCATTGACTGTGAGGTGAATGGTGCCCCCTGTGGTTGTGCAATATATACTTAGCACAGCTGTAGGGAGTGTTTCCAAGAATAGAAACCTTTGATTCTATGAATTCCTTTCAATGACTTTTTTCTAATGAACATTTTTTCCCTCATGTTTAGAGTATGTGTGGATAAGGGTTTTATCTTTTCATAATTCTGAGAGATGTATCTAGCACCTTTCCTCTCAGTGTGGGAGTATTTATCACTCCTTGTTTTCAACTTTATGCCCTTAAAGGAAATTCTGAGAAAACAAAAATCTCATTTTATTTCTTGTTATTGTCATTTGTTAGCCAAATGTTAGGCAGGGTATGAAGGTAACTTACGAAGAATTCAGAAGATGACAGCTCTTTTGAAGTACAAATATCTACAGTAAGCTCTCTCCCACCTACAGAGTTAGTAGTAATCAGATTTACCCTGGATAATAAAGTGTCAAAGAATCTAGAAAGTCTCAGTCATATTTTACAGCCAAGTATATAATAGATATTTGATGAATGAATGAATGAATGAGAAAATGAGTGAATATATGACCAAATGGAGGCCATCTAAGAATCTAAGAGTTATATGTTTTCATTCATCAGGGTATTTCTGTGAGAATCTGCCTGTAATTACCTACCACAAACTGGTTTGCTTAAAACAACAATTTAGCTCTCATAGTTCTTGGGCCCAAAGTCCAAAATCAAGGTATTTGCAGGGTTGGTTTCCCCTGGAAGCTCTGAGGGAGAGTCCGTTCTATGCCTGATTCCTATCTTTTATTAGCAATTCTTCATGGTGGCTGGAAATTTTGGAATTCCTTCGCATGAGGTGTATAACTCCAATCTCTGTTTGCATCTTCACATGGCTTTCCCCCTGTGTCTCTCTTGTGTCTCAAATCTCCTTCTCTTTTTTCTTGTAAGGACTCAGCGATTATATTTAGAGCTTACCCTCTATCTAGGATGATCTTACCCCAAGATTCTTAGCTTAATTACATCTGCAAAGACCATATTTCCAAATAAGGTTGCTATATGGGTGTGAGCATAACTGACGGCATCTTGAGGCTCATGCAGTTTCTCCTGTTCTCTGCTGACCCTACTCAGGACTGTACTGTGTGGTAAATCACTTCCCTGTTGTCAAGACCTTTGTAGTTAATAGATACTGTTTAATAATCATCAGGAGTAGGTGGCTTCTATGCTTCATTAGTTCCCAACAATGATGAAGACTTGTTGACATATTGCTGGTGCGCCTAAGACTAGTTACTCATTCAGTCATCTTGACCCTGGAATGCATTTCCTGTTTCCAAGCAGGCATCCCCATTCCCTAGGTTAACTATAAAATTGTCCCAGTGCCCTCTCCATAGTGCAGAGTGCAGCTGCAAATGTTTCAAACGGTTGTCCAGCCAATCCCATCTTATAAGTTTGTTATTGTTGTTGTTTAGTTGATGCGTCATCTCTGACTCTTTTCCAACCCCATGGACTATAGCCCAGCCAGGTTTCTGTGACCATGGAATTTCCCAGGCAAGAATACTGGAGTGGGTTGCCATTTCCTACTCCTGGGGTTCTTCCCAACCCAGCAATCGCACTCAAGTCTCTTGCATCTCCTGCATTGGCAGGCGGATTCTTAACCATGATGCCACCTGGGAAGTCATCCTATAAATTACCCAATGGTATATTGATCCATTCACTATATGGAGCTGTCTGCCTCCTTTTCTGTTCTCAAGACATCCTCTCAGTTTGGTAGGTAGTTTTCATTCCCTCCATCCTCCAAGAATTGTATTCACAGGTACTGGGATTAGAACTTGGAAAGCTCATTTTGCAGGCTATTATCCAACACATTGCACCAGTGAAAATCACTCATACAGTGGTCCAGACTTGAATTATGCAATGCAAGTGAATGAGCTTTTCCACACTTTACAGCAGACAGTAAGATTCTATTTGGCCAGTGCAAGTGTGTCTTTGACTTGATACCCATGTTACCATCAGTCATGAGGAACACCACACCCACACTATTGAAGTCATATTAAGTGTCTGGACCTTGCATGGTAACAAGCTAAGGGAAATCACAAATAGAAAATCATCTGTCCTTAATATTCTGAGAGGTACAGTCATCAAATAAATTAAGATGTAAAAAACAGTTTCTTTGAGAATGGAGAGAAACAAGAAGCACACTAGAAGATTCCTTCCTTGCTGGCTCAATGGTTTTTCCTAATATTGAAATGTTTTAAGAGTATCAAATTTCTCAAAAGCCTCTACTACAGAAGTGAAGTGAGAAAAATTCTTCAGCAGATATGTATAACCATTGCTTCTGAATTAGAATGAGCCCATCATAATCCATTTTTTTCAGATATAATATTTTTGGTGAGCATGGAGGCCTTGTTTCTTCTCATTGAATTGCGATTCTAAGCACCTGGCCACTGTTATGCCAAATGGGGATCTGCCAGGGCACCAACTGCTTACTCTACTCATTCAGGTTTGAACCGGAATCCTATTAATCCTTACACTCCAGTAGGATTCCTCCATGAATAACAACCATTGTTCCTTCCTAATTCCTTCTTTCTGATGAATATCTTTTGTGTTTATGTGAAAATTTTGTCAAATATACACAAAGATACAGGTAACTCTCACAAAGCCATCACCAAGATTCTAGAATTATCAATATTTTATTATACATAGATAACCTATCTATTCTCTCTCTCTTTGCTGAGATATTTTAAAGAAAATACCCGATATCATGCCATTTTATCCCTACATACTTTGGTATGGATATCTGAAAATTAGACAGTTTCTTATATACAACAGACAATATCAGTATCATAACCAAAGTAATTCTTCAGTATCATTTAATACCCAGTCTATATTCAAATTTCCCTGAGTATTTAAAAAATGTCTCTTTGTGGTTTTGGTTTATTTAAACCAGGATTCAAAAAAGACCAGACACTAAATTAGATTGTTGTCTCTTTAATCTCTTTAGAGACTTCCTTACTGGTCCAGTGATTGGGAATCCACTTGCCAATGCAGGGGACATGGGATGGATCCCTCCTCTGGGAGAATCCCACGTGCCACAAGCAACTAAGCCTGTATGCCTCAAATACTGAAGCCACTACAAGGAGAAGCACATACCTTAGCTAGAGAGTTGCCCCCTGCTCTCTGCAACTAGAGAAATCTCTTGAGCAGCAATGAATACCCAACACAGCCAAAATAAAATAATTAATTAATTTAAAACATCTCCTTTAGTTCAGGGTTTCTCGACAGTGCATTATTGATATTTCAGACCAGATAATTCTTATAGGGATGGGAGTGGAGGATGTGTTGTGCATTGTAAGATGTATAGCAGCATACTTGACCTCTGCTTCCTAGATTCCAGTAGCACCCCTCACATTGTGACAATCAGTAATTTCTCCAGACATTGTTACCCCCACTGAAGACAAAATCATCTTTGGTTGAGAAAACTGATTTAATAAGTCATCTCCTCCTTCTTTTCAATATGACATTAATTTACAGAATAAATTAGATGAGTTGTTTTGTACAATGTCCCACATTCTGAATTTGTCTGCTGGCACCGGGGATCTTCTACCTTATTACTCTGTCACTTATTCCTGTCTCTGGAAACTAGGTTAAGGGAGGCAAAAAAAGTGAAAGTGTGAGTCTCTCAGTTGTGTCCAACTCATTGTGACTGAATGGACTACAGCCTGCCAGGCTCTTCCATCAATGAAATTCTCCACATAAGACTCTAAGAGTGGGTAGCCATTTCCTTCTCCAGGGAATCTTCCTGACCCAGGGATGGAATCCAAGTCTTCTGCATTGCAGGCAGGTTCGTTACTGTGTGAGCCATCAGGGAAGCCCAAGGGAGACAAAGTTAGACTCAATATTTCTGGCAGAAATACTTCAGAATTGGTGCCATATACTGGACTTCATATTGTATCAAATCAGGAGGCCTAACATGTCTGATAACTTTCAGATGTTCAAGCTGGTTTTAGAAAAGGCAGAGGAACCAGAGATCAAATTGCCAACATTTCCTGGATCATTGAAAAAGCAAGAGAGTTCCAGAAAAACATCTATTTCTGCTTTATTGACTATGCCAAAGCCTTTGACTGTGTGGATCATAATAAACTGTGGAAAATTCTGAAAGAGATGGGAATACCAGGCCACGTAACTTGCCTCTTGAGAAATCTGTATGCAGGTCAGGAAGCACCAGTTAGAACTGGACATGGAACAACAGACTGGTTCCAAATAGGAAAAGGAGTACGTCAAGGCTGTATATTGTCACCCTGCTTATTAACTTCTATGCAGAGTACATCATGAGAAACGCTGGACTGGAAGAAACACAAGCTGGAATCAAGACTGCCAGGAGAAATATCAGTCACCTCAGATATGCAGATGACACCACCCTTATGGCAGAAAGTGAAGAGGAGCTAAAAAGCCTCTTGATGAAAGTGAAAGAGGAGAGTGAAAAAGTTGGTTTAAAGCTCAACATTCAGAAAAAGAAGATCATGGCATCCGGTCCGATCACTTCATGGGAAATAGATGGGGTAACAGTGGAAACAGTGTCAGACTTTATTTTTTTTGTGCTCTGAAATCACTGCAGATGGTGACTGCAGCCATGAAATTAAAAGATGCTTACTCCTTGGAAGGAAAGTTATGACCAACCTAGATAGCATATTGAAAAGCAGAGATATCACTTTGCCAACAAAGGTCTGTCTAGTCAAGGCTATGGTTTTTCCAGTGGTCATGTATGGATGTGAGAGTTGGACAGTGAAGAAAGCTGAGCACCAAAGAATTGATGCTTGTGAACTGTGGTGTTGGAGAAGACCCTTGAGAGTCCCTTGGACTTCAAGGAGATCCAACAAGTTCATTCTAAAGGAGATCAGTCCTGAGTGTTCATTGGAAGGACTGATGCTAAAGCTGAAACTCCAGTACTTTGGCCACCTCATGCGAAGAGTGGACTCATTGGAAAAGACCCTGATGCTGGGAGGGATTGAAGGCAGGAGGAGAAGGGGGCGACAGAGGATGAGATGGCTGGATGGCATCACTGACTCAATGAACATGAGTGAGTGAACTCTGGGAGTTGGTGATGTACAGGGAAGCCTGGCGTGCTGTGACTCATGGGGTTGCAAAGAGTTGGACACGACTGAGCGACTGAACTGAACTGAACATGTCTGATGGTATCATTATTAGTGGTGCTAAGATTGATCAGTCCTGGAGAAGGAAATGGCAACCCACTCTGGTATCCTTGTCTGGAAAATCACACAGACAGTGGAGCCTGGTGGGCTGCAGTCCATGGGGTCGCAAAGAGTCAGCACGATTGAGCAACTAACACTAACACACTAAGATTGATCAGGAGGTTCAGAGTGTGACAGTCTGATCCCTTCATTGTAAAGTTCTCCATCAACCTTCTATTTAGGGTTTCGACCATTGAGTAGCTTTGCTTGTATCAACTATTTGATTAGTTTGAAAATTTGAGAATTGTTAATTTTATTTTTGCTTTATATTTATTAACTGAAGTTTTTTGTGAAGAAACTTCTCTCATCAACTATTTGGTTATTGTGAAGCATAGCTCCTTCAGGAAAGGCAGGATAAATCTTATTATTTTTAATTGCCAATTTTCAAAATAAGCATTTGTACCCTTAAGGTTTCTATAATGACCAATGCATGAAAATTGTGTGCGATTGCATCTCTTATTTGATTTTGATTCTGAAAAATTATGAACTTGAGTATTTTTATACATTTAGTATGTTTTAATCTAATGCAGTCAATATTTTATTTGATGCCCACTTTTTGCGGAGAAGGCAATGGCGCCCCACTCCAGTACTCCTGCCTGGAAAGTCCCACAGATAGAGGAGCCTGGTGGGCTGCAGTCCATGGGGTCGCGAAGAGTTAGCCACGACTGAGCGATTTCCCTTTCACTTTTCACTTTCATGCACTGGAGAAGGAAATGGCAACCCACTCCAGTGTTCTTGCCTGGAGAATCCCAGGGACGGGGGAGCCTGGTGGGCTGCCATCTATGGGGTCGCACAGAGTCAGACATGACTGCTGAACTTAGCAGCAGCAGCAGCAGCCCACTTTTTGATCCCCTGGAGAAGGAAATGGCAACCCACTCCAGTATCCTTGCCTGAAAAATCTCATGGAGAGTGGAGCCTGGTGGACTGCAGTCCATGGGGTCACAAAGAGTCGGGCACGACTGAGTGACGAATACTTAATACTTTTCTCCTCTCAGAGAGGGCAATGGCACCCCACTCCAGTGGCCAAGTTTCCAAGACTCTTGCCTGGAAAATCCCACGGACGGAGAAGCCTGGTAGGCTGCAGTCCATGGGGTTGCTAAAGTCGGACAGGACTGAGTGACTTCACTCTCACTTTTCATTTTCATGCATTGGAGAAGGAAATGGCAACCCACTCCAGTGTTCTTGCCTGGAGAATCCCAGGGACAGGGGAGCCTGGTGAGCTGCCGTCTATGGGGTCGCACAGAGTCGGACATGACTGAAGCGACTTAGCAGCAACAGTTTTTCTCCTATATTTGGCCAATGGGAGCTTCTTAAAGTTTTAATTTTATTTTTCCCAAATGAGAAAGTTTTGCAGTTCTTTCAATGAGGATCTGGGCAGTAAATTACCTTAGTCTTTACTGGTGGCTCAGAGGTTAAAGCGTTTGCCTTCAGTGCGGGAGACCTGGGTTCAATCCAGGGTCGGGAAGATCCCCCTGGAGAAGGAAATGGCAACCCACTTCAGTATTCTTGCTTGGAGAATCTCATGGACTGAAGAGCCTGGTGGGCTGCAGTCCATGGGGTCACAAAGAGTCGGACATGACTGAGTGACTTTACTTACTTAAATGTCTGAAGAAGGCTTTATTTTGGCTTCATTATTAATTAAGCATATATATATAGATAGATTACATTACTATTATTTTTCTTCAGTAGTTTGAAGATATTAATCCACTGTTTTCTAAAATCTACTGTTTTGATGAAGAGTCTATTATCTCTCAGATAACATTCTCTTATAAGTATTTTCTTTTTTCTCTCTGGTAGTTTTTTTATTTTAATAAAATACATTTTATTTTTTCAACTATTTCATATTTATAGTGGAAAGCCCAGAGTTCCCGTATACTGTCTGTCCCCACACACCCATAACTTCTCCTATTGTTGACATCCTACACCATGTGGTATGTTTGTTATAATCGATGAACAACAATATCATCACCCAAAGATCAGAGTTTACATTCGGGTTCATTTTCAGTGTTGAACACTCTACTGGTTTTGCCAAATGTACCCACAGTTGTAGTGTCATACAGAATAGTTTCACTGTCCTAAAATCCTCTGTGCTTTATTCCCCCTTCCTGGCAGGCTACAGTCCTGGGGTCATAAAGGGTTGGATACATCCTAGTGACAGCATGCACACATAGGCTCACAGCAGGATTCCTTGTTACTTCTGCTGAAGTCCATAGTACTTTAGATTTACTTCAGGGGCAGCCTCTTTTTTGCTCCTGGCATTATGTGGGGACTTAGGTTTCAGCTCCTTTTCTTTTATTAATATTATGATCTTATTTTTAAAGTTTGTATTTGTTTATTAAAATAATTTTTATTAAAACTCGTGGCAAAAATACACAAAATTTTACTATCTTAACTGTTGTGTACAGTTCTAAAGTTGGGTACAGTACTTAAGCGTACAGTTCAATGTCATTAACTGTGTTCACATTGGTATGCTAACATCACCACCTCCATCTCTAAAACTTTTATCTTCCCAAAGTGAAATTCCATCCCATTAACAATAACTCCCCATTTTCCCTTCCCCTAAGCCCTTGGAAGTGATCACTTTGCCTTTTGTCTTCATGAGCTTGCCTATTTTGAGGGATCACACAGTATTGTGTTTTGGTGATTGGTTTATTTCACTTATCATACTGTCCTCAAGGTTCGGCCACGTGGCAACATTTCCTTCAGGAATTTCCTTACTTTTCAAGGCTGAATACCATTCTGTGTATGTATGTATCATTTTGTTTTTCCAGTCTTCCCTCAATGGACACTTGGGTTGCTTCCACTTTTGGCTATTGTGAATAATGCTGCTATGAGCACTGATTTACAATCAGCTTCCTGATCTCTATGACTTAAGATTTAAGGCCCTTTCTTCAAAGATGAACTTACTCTACCCCTCTATCCCCCCTTTGAAATTTCCACTTTCAAAACCCCTCTAAGTGATTTAGCTTCAGCTTCCACTCATCAGGGCCACTAAGTAAAGCTGTACAGATTATGTCCTACACAAGGGCACCTGGGAAAAGTGGTGTACTAGGGCGAAATCAGGCTTGAGCTCCATTTGCAGAGTCCTATGGCCATGTGGGTGAATCTACTCAGAGGGTGGTCCATTTTCTCATTTATGCAAAGCACCTGAACAGTTAACTGCCTTGGCTCTCACTTCTCTCTTGTCATGGCTTTTAGTTTCTGCTTCAGTTTTAGCATCCAGAGACTTCCCTCTCTTGCTTTTGAATTTACCTATGTATGATATTTCGGAGAAGGCCATGGCAACCCACTTGAGTACTCTTACCTGGAAAATCCCAAGGGCAGAGGAGCCTGGTGGGCTGCAGTCCACGGGGTTGCTAAGAGTCGGACATGACCGAGCTACTTCGCTTTCACTTTTCACTTTCATGCACTGAAGAAGGAAACGGCAACCCACTCCAGCATTCTTGCCTGGAGAATCCCAGGGACGGGGGGAACCTGGTGGGCTGCCGTCTATGGAGTCACACAGAGTCGGACATGACTGAAATGACTTAGCAGCAGCAGCAGCAGCAGCATGTATGATATTTGATAAGCCTCTTATCCCTATCCATCAGAGGGCAGACAGAATGAAAACCACAATCACAGAAAACTAACCAAACTGATCATATGGACACAGCCTTGTCTAACTCAATGAAAATATGAGCCATGCCATGTAGGGCCATCCAAGATGGATGGGTCATGGAGGAGAGTTCTGACAAGATATGGTCCTCTGGAGAAGGGAATGACAAACCACTTCAGTATTTTTGCCTTGAGAACCTCATGAACAGTATGAAAAGGCAAAACGGTATGACATTGAAAGATGAACTCCTCAGGTCGGTAGGTGCCCAATATGCTACTGGAGAAGAGTGGAGAAGTAACTCTAGAATGAGGAGACACAGGCAAAGCAAAAACAACACCCAGTTGTGGATGTGACAGGTTATGGAAGTAAAGTCTGATGCTATAAAGAGCAATACTGCATAGGAATCTGGAATGTTAGGTCCATGAATCAAGGCAAATTGGAAGTGGTCAAACAGGAGATGGCAAGAGTGAACATCAACATTTTAGGAATTCAGTGAACTAAAATGGACTGGAATGGGTGAATTTAACTCAGATGACCATTATATCTACTACTGTGAGCAAGAATCCC
This sequence comes from Aepyceros melampus, assembly GCA_006408695.1. NCBI lineage: Eukaryota > Metazoa > Chordata > Mammalia > Artiodactyla > Bovidae > Aepyceros > Aepyceros melampus. The sequence continues at coordinate 235,935 of SJXQ01000261.1, forward strand.
TTTGAGAAATGGAGTAGCCATTATAGTCAAGGAAAGAGTCCAAAATGCAGTACTTGGATGAAATCTCAAAAACGACAGAACGATCTCTGTTTATTTCCAATGCAAACCATTCAGTATCACAGTAATCCAAGTCTATGCCCTGGCCAGTAATGTTGAAGAAGCTGAAGTTGAATGGTACTATGAAGACCTACAAGACCTTCTAGAACTAACACCCCCAAAAGATGTCCTTTTCATTATAGGGGACTGGAATGCAAAAGTAGGAAGTCAAGAAATACCTGGAGTAACAGGCAAATTTGGCCTTGGAGTACAAAATGAAGCAGGTCAAAGGCTAACAGAGCTTTGCAAAGAGAACGCACTGGTCAAAGCAAACACCCTCTTCCAAAAACACAAGAGAAGACTCTACAAATGGAAGTCACCAGATGGTCAATACTGAAATCAGACTGATTATATTCTTTGCAGCCAAAGATGGAGAAGCTCTATACAGTCAGCAAAAACAAGACCTGGAGCTGACTGTGGCTCAGATCATGAACTCCTTATTGCCAAATTCAGACTTAAATTGAAGAAAGTAGAGAAAACCATTATACCATTCAGGTATGGCCTAAATCAAATCCCATACAATTATAGAGTGAAAGTGACAGAGATTCAAGGGATTAGACCTGAAGAACTATGGATGGAGGTTCATGACATTGTATAGGAGATAGTGATCAAGACCATCCTCAAGAAATAGAAATGAAAAAAGGCAAAATGGTTGTCTGAGGAGGCCTTACAAATAGCTGAGAAAAGAAAAGAAACTAAAGACAAGAGAGAAAAGGAAAGATATACCCATTTGAATGCAGAGTTCCAAAGAGTAGCAAGGAGAGATAAGAAAGCCTTTCTCAATGATCAGTGAAAAGAAATAGAGGAAAACAATAGAATGGGAAGGATTAGAGATATCTTCAAGAAAATTAGAGATACCAAGGGAACATTTCATGCAAAGATGAGCACAATAAAGGACAGAAATGGTATGGACCTAACAGAAGCAGAAGAATTAGGAAGAGGTGCAAGAATACACAGAAGAATTGTACAAAAAAGATCTTCATGACTTCATGATCTTCACACTATAGTGTGATCACTCACCTAGAACCAGACATCCTGGAATGCGAAGACAAATGGAATTTAGAAAGCATCACTGTGAACAAAGCTAGTAGAGATGATGGAATTCCAGTTGAGCTATTTCAAATCCTAAAAGATGATGTTGTGAAAGTGCTGAACTCAATATGCCAGCAAATTTGGAAAACTCAGCAGTGGCCACAGGACTGGAAAAGGTCAGTTTTCATTCCAATCCCAAAGAAGGGCAATGCCAAAGAGTGCTCAAACTACCACACAACTAAACTCATCTTACATGCTAGCAAAGTAATGCGCAAAATTCTCCAAGCCAGGCTTCAGCAATACGTGAACCGTGAACTTCCTGATGTTCAAGCTGGTTTTAGAAAAGGCAGAGGAATCAGAGATCAAATTGCCAACATCCACTGGATCATCAAAAAAGCAAGACAGTTTCAGAAAAACATCTACTTTTGTTTGATTGACTATGTCAAAGCCTTTGACTGTGTGGATTACCACAAACTGTGGAAAATTCTCAAAGAGATGGGAATACCAGATCACCTTACCTGCCTCCTGAGAAACCTGTATGCAGGTCAAGAAGCAACAGATAGAACTTGTACATGAAACGACAGACTGGTTCCAAATCAGGAAAGGAGGAAGTCAAGGGTGTATATTGTCACTCTGCTTATTTAACTTATACGCAGAGTATATCATGAGAAATGCCGAGCTGGATGAAGCACAAGCTGGAATCAGGATTGCCAGGAGAAATATCAATAACCTCAGATAATGCAGATGACACCACCCTTATGGCAGAAAGCAAAGAAAAACTAAAGAGCCTCTTAATGAAAGTGAAAAAGGAGAGTGAAAAAGTTGGCTTAAAGTTCAACATTTAGAAAACTAAGATCATGGCATCCAGTCCCATCACTTCATGGCAAATAGATGGGGAAACAATGGAAACAGTGAGAGACTTACTCTTTTGGGGCTCCAAAATCACTACAGATTGTGACTGCAGCCATGAAATTAAAAGATGCTTGGTCCTTGGAAGAAAAGCTATGAGCAACCTTGACAGCATATTAAAAAAAAGGCAGAGAGCTTACTTTACCAACAAAGGGCCATCTAGTCAAACCTATGGTTTTTCCAGTAGTCATGTATGGATGTGAGTTGGACTATAAAGAAAGCTGAGTGCTAAAGAATTGATGCTTTTGAACTGTGGTATTGGAGAAGACTTGAGAGTCCCTTAGACTGCAAGGAGATCAGCCAGTCCATCCCAAAGGAAATCAGTCCTGAATATTCATCAGAAGGACTGATGCTCAAGTTGAAACTCCAATACTTGGACCACCTGATACAAAGAACAGACTCATTGGAAAAGACCCTGATGCTTGGAAAGATTGAAGGTGGGTTGAGAAGGGGATGACAGAGGATGAGATGGTGGATGGCATCACCAACATGATGGACATCAGTTTGAGTAGGTTCCGGGAGTTGGTGATGGACAGGGAAGCCTGGTGTGCTGCAGTCCATGGGGTTGCAAAGAGTCAGACATGACTGAGTGACTGAACTGAACTGAACTGATGTATTATACTTAATTTTTTTGTATTGCTATGCATGTTTTATTCCTATATGTTTGGGATGGGAGGAAAGGTGTTTTCATTGACTGGAAGTTACAATTTTTGTTGTTATTTTAAAATAATGCATTTCTCTGTATACTCTTTATTCTTCCCAATTTAGAGGGGAAGAGGATTATAATAAAAAAATAGGAACAGTTAAATTCTAATCTATTAAATCAAGAGCAAAATGATAAAGTGTCCAGTAATGAAGTGTGGATGTAACATAGTGAGCATATTTATACTAAGGGAACCTACTGAAATGACACCTAGCTGCCTATTTAAAAATTCAAGGGAAATATAGTGGGCTGTATTTAGGACATATTATTTGGTAATTGATACATACACAAAGGGTTTCCCTGGTGGCTCAGAGGTAAAGAATCCACCTGAATACAGGAGCCACAGGAGATGCGGGTTCTACCCCTGGGTAGGACAGATCCCCTAGAGTAGGGCATGGCAACCTACTCTAGAATTCCTATTAAGAGAATCCGAAGGACAAAGGAGCCTGGCAGACTACAGTCCACAGGGTTGCAAACAGTAGGACACGACTGAAAAAACTTAGCATGCACTCACACATGTGCACAAAATAGAATTTGTTATTTAATTTTCACATACAAACAAAAGGATAAATCCCTCTTAACCCCATAACATAGAGGTTCACTGTGTACTGTTGCTGCTGCTACTGCTAAGTCATTTCAGTCGTGTCCGACTCTGTGTGACCCCATAGACGGCAGCCCACAAGGCTCCCCCATCCCTGGGGTTCTCCAGGCAAGAACACTGGAGTGGGTTACCATTTCCTTCTCCAATGCATGAAAGTGAAAATTGAAAGTGAAGTCGCTCAGTCGTGTCTGACTCTTAGTGACCCCATGGACTGCAGCCCACCAGGCTCCTCCGTCCATGGGATTTTCCAGACAAGAGTACTGGAGTGGGTTGCCATTGCCTTCTCCATCACTGTGTACTAATTATTCTGAATTTGAGTATTTGTAAGTGTAATACTGGCTCTCCCAAGTTTGCTTTCCAATCTGAAGAAACCAGACACTCCTGATTTATACAAACTAACTGTCCCTGTGGCTCTCCTTGTTCACCTTCTTGTTATAAAATCTAGCAAGTAGCAGAGGAAGATGTTCTCTGCTCAGTCTCACTGGCTCTATTCATAGTGAAAGTTGAAGGGTTTTGCCCTCTAGGCAAACTTTCTCTCTCTGTACTTGCTTTATACAATAATCTAGAAAAACGGAGATTTGAATGTTGCTTAACTGTTTGAATGGGATGTGAAGGTAGAATCTACAGCTTTAGGATTTTGAACCTGCAAGTGAGGTCAGAAACCAGAAGTCATCAGGTGCCAGTTTTGAGGTCAATGGAGGAGCCTGGAATTTTTTTTTTTTTTTGGGTGCATGTTTTCTCTTTTTGTTGGAGCCACCCACTCCAGTATTCCTGCCTGGAGAATTCCATGAACAGAGGAGCCTTGTGGGCTACAGTCCATGGGGTCACAAAGATTTGGACCCAACTGAACAAATAACATGTTTGCACAGGGCATAAGCAGATAACCTATGGCCATAAAAGCTGCCTAGAAGCCTGGTGGCAGAGGTATTTACCTGAATCATATGAGAAAAAAGCCCAGTCTCCCCAGCCAACAAAAGATGGCCTCACTTTTCACTGGCACCTTATTCAACCTTTAGATTATGTACCTACATTCAATTTTCCATAAGATGGATAATTTCAGAGCAGCAAGGCAGGAGTGAAATTATTTGATGAATCTCAAAACAGTACTATATGAGAAACCCATATTCATGCTCACAGTGGGGTAACAAAAATTCAATTTGCCTGAGATGGATGTAAGCAGGAAGAGGACCATTCAAGAAAGAAGAATGGAATGAGTCATAGGGTACTTTTGGAATATGAAACAGAAATAGTTTACCTCTGTGGTTTTCTGGGGAGTTTGAAGATGCAGAATATAATTCTCTCAAACTTAGCTCACTATCCTGGTTGCTACCCCTTGTGTTAGATTCTGAAATGGTCTTGGTGGGGATGGGAGATCAAGACATAAGGTAGCCTGCTACTGTTGTTAGCCAGGTTCAGAGAAGGACATCTTATATATGTGTCAGAAAAGACAGGATTTGGGTGGTGATATTTCCATAGGAATTTAGGTCAGCAAATAGGCTTGTGTAGAGTACAAGTTAGACTAGGTATTAGCAGTTTTACTGCTAAAGAAATTCCACTAGAAAGAATCTAGTCCCTTACAGAATTGCTGCTCCCTCTAGGCTGCTCTTCTCCCTCTGTGAATCCCAGCCCATACCTTTAGTTGTGATTCCTCCTCCAGTTCCTTCATTTTTCCAACTCCCATACCTGGTGTCCGTCAGAAGCCTGTCTTCCTACTGACAAGTGATTGCAGAGTGCCGTTTGATTCCTTGGAGGTGGGAACAGGTGGATTGTAACCGTGTTTCTTCCTCTCCTACCTTCATTCTCTCTGCAACATGGATAGAGGGTAAAAGCATGAGGCCCAACCACATTAAAACTTTTTTATAGTATAGTTGATCTAACAATGTTATGTTAGCTTCAGGTATACATCAAAATGATTCAATTATATATATATATATATATACACACACACATATATTCATTCTTTTTTAAGATTCTTTTCTTATATAGGTTATCACAGAATACTGAGTCGAGTTCCCTGTGCTATACAGTAGGTCCTTGTTGGTTATCTGTCTTATATATTGGAGTATATGTTCATCTCAAGCTCTTGATTTATCCCACCCCCCAATGTTTCCCCTTTGGTAACCATAAGTTTGTTCTCAGTATCAGTAAGTATGTTTCAGTTTGGGATATGTTCATTTGTATTGTATCATTTTTAAAAATCAGATTCCACATATGACTGGTATTTTATGATATTTGTTTTCACTTAGTATGATAATCTCTAGGTTCATCCAGTTGGTGCAAATGGCATTATATCATTCTTTTTATGCCTAAGTAATATTCCATTATGTATATGTCCCACACCATATTTATCCATTCTTCTGTTGATGGACATTTAGATTGCTTCCATGTCTTGGCTTTTGTAAACAGTGCTGCAATGAATATTGGGGTGCATATATCGAAAATCATTGCAGATGGTGACTGCAGCCATGAAATTAAAAGACGCTTATTCCTTGGAAGGAAAGGTATGACCAATCTCAACAGCATATTAAAAAGCAGAGACATTACTTTGCCAACAAAGGTCCATCTAGTCAAGGCTATGGTTTTTCCACTAGTCGTGTATGGATGTGAGAGTTGGACTATAAAGAAAGCTGAGCACTGAAGAATTGATGCTTTTGAACTGTGGTGCTGGAGAAGACTCTTGAGAGTCCCTTGGACTGCAAGGAGATCCAACCAGTCCATTCTAAAGGAGATCAGTCTTGAGTGTTCATTGGAGGGACAAATCTTGAAGCTGAAACTCCAATACTATTAAAAGACGCTTATTCCTTGGAAGGAAAGGTATGACCAATCTCAACAGCATATTAAAAAGCAGAGACATTACTTTGCCAACAAAGGTCCATCTAGTCAAGGCTATGGTTTTTCCACTAGTCGTGTATGGATGTGAGAGTTGGACTATAAAGAAAGCTGAGCACTGAAGAATTGATGCTTTTGAACTGTGGTGCTGGAGAAGACTCTTGAGAGTCCCTTGGACTGCAAGGAGATCCAACCAGTCCATTCTAAAGGAGATCAGTCTTGAGTGTTCATTGGAGGGACAGATCTTGAAGCTGAAACTCCAATACTTCGGCCACCTGATGGCAAAGAACTAACTCATTTGAAAAGACCCTGATTCTGGGAAAGATTGAGAGCAGGAGGAGAAGGGGACGACAGAGGATGAGATGGTTGGATGGCATCACCAACTCAATGGACACGAGTTTGGTTAAATTCTGGGAATTGGTGATGGACAGGGAGGCCTGGCATGCTGCAGTCCATAGGGTCACAAAGAGTTGGACATGACTGAGTGACTGAACTGAACTGATATTCTTTTGAACCATGTTTTTCTCTGGATATAAGCCCAGGAGTGGAATTTCTGGATCATATGGAAGCTCTATTTTTGGTTTTTAAAGGAACCTCCACACTATTCTCCATAGTGGCTATACCAGTTTACATTCTCACCAACAGTGTAGTAGGGTGTTCTTCACACCCTCTCCAGCATTATTATTTGTACATGTTTTTGATGATGGCCATCATGTCTGGTATGAAGTGATAGCTCTGTAATCTTGATGTGCTTTTTGGCCATTTGTACGTCTTCTTCAGAGAAATGTCTGTTTTTTTTTTTTTTTTTTTGTTTGGGCTGTTATTTTTATTTCTTTGACATAGAGCTGCATGAACTCTTTGTATATTTTGGAGATCAATCTCTTGGTTGCTTCATTTGGAAATATGTTCTCCCATCCTGTGGGTTGTCTTTTGGTTTATGGTTTCCTTTGCTGTACAGAAGTCAACTACATTTTAAACAAGTATCTTTCCTATGTTTTATTGGCCATAGATTATTTATTGGCAATACAATCTATAACAGTGATTTATATTACCTTCCAGTAATTGGTATGAATGACATACTCTTATTAATCTATTCTCAGCAGTTTATACTGTATCATAGCTTCAGTTTATCACAATGCCTACTGCAATGCTACCCGATACCTTTCTCCCTGAGAATAATTTTCTTCTTTTGGGCTTGCTTTTCTCTTTTCTGTTCAGATTCCCTTGTTATAGTTTCATGGTTTGTTGGAATAATTCGTCCTTCTACCTTTTTTTCCCAGCTGGGTTCAGAGGGTTGGGGGGATGTTGAGTTCTATGCTTCCCCACTTCTGGTGGATTCTTTTCTGCTTCTTCTATTCTTCACTCCTTTCCTGCTCTTTTTACCAATCTTTTTTTCCCCTCTCTCTTTCCTCCTTTCCACAGTCTTGCAGTGCCCTCTAAGAAATATGAATAACAGGAAAGTTTCTGTTCTCTTGTATCGATTTCTTCTTTGACTGGATTTTTAGTTTTTGTGTAGTCTCTGAGATTTCTGCTACAGCAACATTGATGGAGGACAGCTGGACACTAGGGAAAGGAGAGGGGAAGGGGTGGGCAAAGAAAGAGAGGAGGGAAGGAGAGGGGTCCTGGGAGGAACCCAAACAAGCTAACATGGAGCATTTGGGAGTACATCATAAAAATAGATGGACTTGTACAATATTTTACTAGTTACAAATTGCGTTTTACATTTGTTACCTGATTTATCTGGAGTATAGTTATGCTTCATATTTTGAAAAGAACCAAACTGGGGCTATAAATTAAGAATAATATAAACTGTGATGATGCAGCTTGTAATAGCAGAGTTGGAGTTAGAGGCTTCTGACTTCAGCTGTATTTCTCTATCATTCCATGATGCTAGGAAAGGTGAGTGGGGCTGTACTGAGGGAGAATCCCAGTCACTTTACAAAAGGGCATGCTCTTCACTGATTAAAAAACACAGAAACTCAAGACTTAAACCTTAGATTACCATGATTTGTTTTTCTTGGGGTAATAAGGTAAACTAAAAATTAGGGTGTGTCTGTTACAGGAAGAATGAGCGAATTATCTTCTGAATTAGAAATAGCCTTTAATAGTCAATAGAAGAATGAGTAAAAGTAAAGAAGAGTAACTCTGCTTAAAGATAAATATAAGATCAACCTTAAAAAATTACTGAGGTATTGACAGAACATGAGACCTAATTTCTAAGGGGGCAGAAAGCTGTCTTTCTAAAAGCTTTATTGTGGTCCCATGTAGATGCAGAGGAAAAGGAAATGGCAGCTCACTTCAGTATTCTTGCCTGGAGAATCCCGTGGACAGAGGAGCCTGGTGGGCTTCTGTCCACGGGGTTGCACAGAATTGGACACAACTGAAGTGACTTAGCATGCATGCATGCATTGGAGAAGGAAATGCAACCCACTCCGGTATTCTTGCCTGGAGAATTCCAGGGACAGAGGAGCCCGATGGGATGCCGTCTACGGGGTCGCACAGACTCAGACATGACTGAAACGACTTAGCTGTAGCAGCAGCAGTAGATGCAGAAAGATGGACATGGAGACCATTCAGGGTCCCTTCCAGCAAAGCAGGGATGATAGACATTCGGGAGACTTTTTCACCTTTTGTGATTTCGGAATCTTGCAGTCTATTATTTTCTGTCCTTGTTGTGCCTTTGTGAACCACTTGTTCTATCTGAAAGCTCTGGAATATTCAGGGCAAACAATCTGAGCAAGGACCTCGCTGAATGTAAGGTCTCTAGAAAACAGACTGCTGTATCATTGCCTTCGGAAAACAATCATTTTAAGATAGTTTTCAGGTAGGTGAAAGACCAGTGCAACAAACCGATAAAAGGCCTCTGTCATCTGATTTTCTGCAGTCGTTCCTGATGAGAACTGTGTTCCTGCTAGGAGTCTGAGCAGATGCTCTGATCAGGAGGCCTCTATTTTGCTGGAATCTTGCCCCAATTTAAGGATCAGATTGCAGCTCTCCCCAAAAAATTGCTCTGTGATAGGCTGCATTACTTAGAAGATTCCAATAAAGCACCAGAATGTCTGAGATAAAAGAGCTCTTTGTAAATTAAAGAGAAAAATAAAGGACATCAGTATAATCCTGTCTTTAAGCCAAATCTGGATAAAGTTAAAGTACTTCCAAACATAATAACACCATTTAACTCCTTCTTTGCCGGAAATGCAACAATCTGCACTCTCTCTCAGTAAAGCAACATCTCTTGAACTTACTATTTAAACTGTGGAAAGGGGAAGAAACAGGTGAGAATAAAAAAGATAAAGTGGAACTTGTTCTGATTCTGGTAAAGTCTGACATATCTGGCCTCACCAGCTCACTTTGTGTGGTGGTTTTAGTATCAAAATGAGAAAATGTATGCAGAGATACATTATCTACTTAAACAATAATTTTGTGTGTGTGTGTATATCCTTAGTGCCTAGAACTGCAGTGGCACATAGTAGGTGTTCAATAAATACTTGAGCAAAAAGAAAAAGGTAAATTGGGAAGATGGCAAGGAAGTGTCCCACTCTTAAAACACCTAAAAAATGGATAAAAATTTTAATGCCAAGATTTGCATAAAGAATTTCCTCAAGTCCACTAGGGACCTAGAATGCATTGACCCTGACACCTCTTTCATCCCCCACTCTTCTCCTTATGTCCTTACTTTCCTCCCTACCCAACTTCCATTTATAGCCCTTGGATAAACCCCCATTTCTTTGCCTTCTCTCCTTTCTTCCTCCTTTCTCCTTGCCTGGCAAATTCTCAACTCTAATAAAACCAGCTCAGGCTTCCCTGGTGGCTCAGATGGTAAAGAATCTGCCTGGAATGTGGGAAACCTGGGTTCGATCCCTGGGTCGGGAAGATCTCCTGGAGAAGGAAATGGTTACCCACTCCAATATTCTTGCCTGGAGAATCCCATGGACAGAGGAGCCTGGTGGGCTACAGTCCATGGGGTCACAAAAAGTCGGACATGACTGAGTGACTAACACACACACATTGGCTACTTCACACTTAAAAGTGTTGGGGAGAAACATACAACCATGCCAACTGGATTCAATTTAAATTTGAGGTCATAGACATCCCATGGCCCTCCCTCCATGCTGCCTGCCTATTGTGTTGCATCTTCCACTCCCCTAGATAACTAGTTCACGCTTGCTCCTTTTTACTCTGTGGGTCACTTTGCTTACTATTTCCTTATATGCAAAATTAGAGAAAAATTCCATGTGCTCCCATTACCCTAATCCCCCCACAGCTCATATCTGCTAAACTCTTGGAAGATGATGCTCAGCATTGAATTCATGCTCTAATTGTATTTACTTAAAAGCAGTTACTGGAGGTTAAAATAATCAAACAGCATCAACATAGCACTGTTCTGGGCACATTCCCTGACAGTAGTGTCCCTTTGCCTTGTATTGCTGTGTCTCTTCTGCTTGAAGTTTCAGTAAGTGAATGCAAGCCCGTGTAAACTAGGGACTGAGCATATGACCCTTGCCTGTGTGTGCTAAGTCGCTTCAGTCATGTCTGACTCTTTGCGATCCTGTGGACTGTAGCCCGCCAGGCTCCTCTGTCCATGGGATTCTCCAGTCAAGAATACTAACATAGGTTGCCATGCCCTCGTTCAAGGGATCTTCCTGACCTAGGGATCGAAGCCGTGTCTCTTATGTCTCCTGTTATTGGCAGGCGGGTTCTGTACCACTAGCGCCACCTGGGAAGCCCAGGGCCTACATTTCTGCTGAACCGCAGGTAGCCTGTCTTCCTGGGCGAGCACTGTGGGGATGCTAGGGGTACAGGCTGCTTTCAATTCTCACTGCTATGAACCCTGTCCAGCTGCCACACAGAGCCCTGCCTCAGGTTTGCGGGTTCATCTCCCAGGGGTGGGGTGCACACCATACAGGCCAGCCCCTGTGTAGTAGTGCCCTCCTTTCTGCCACATCTGCCATGTATCCCAGATGAAGAGACAGTGGTAGGACTTAGAAATCAATCTTAGGCATTTTCAAACTAGCTCAAACTGTTTGAGTATCTGTTATGTGCCAGAAGCCTTATGCACAGTAGCTCACTTAATTTGCACAACCATACTCCAAGGTAAGTTTCATTGTCTTCACTTTCTAGATATAAACACCTTGCCCTCTCCAAGGCCCCAGTTTCAGATTTCTGGATAGTACCTTCTCCCTCAAGAATATATTTTTCCCCAGAGACAAGCAACAGGGCTGCCCTGATCCATTTAGATTCATACGAAAAGAAAAGAAGCATTGCCTTCACCTCAAAAGTGACAGAGCAGGCAGACAGAAAGCACAGGCTTGAAAGCTAACAACATTTGTGTTGCCAATGAGAATCTTAGCTAAGTCCTCCACTGCGAACATCTGTGCTTAGATTTACTCAAAGTGCTTTCCACTACCCAGGGAGCTATGAGTTTTACATTTTGTAAAGGGGTTAGTTGGGTCATTTCACCAAGTGAAAAGGTGCCAACAATGAATAGTCAGGTTTTAACCTCTTTCCAAACTGAAAAATTCTCTAGCTTTGAAGCAATAGCTCTTCTAGTTTCTTCCAGTCACCTCCCAGCCTCCCCAACTTATAAGTTCTAGGCATCCTACCAAAACAAGCCCATTTAAAAGATTAGAAAACTGAGATCTATATAGACTTGATATCCTCAAGATCAGGCAAGATATATGCTCAAATTTTAGACATAAATTCATATGTTTTCCATCATAGAACACTATAAAATTAAACTGCTATAAACTCACAAAGAATTTGAGAGATATTTCTTAATAAGGTCCCAAGGTTGAACATTCCCCTATGTATTGTGTGTATGTGTGGAAAAGAAACTAGCCTCAAATTTCCATGTGACTATAGCTGGAAGAATAAATATTGATCTCATTTTTTTCCTATAATTCTAAATTCTAGATCTTAGGAGTTTAAAGTTGTAAGCAAATTTTAGACATTATTTAGTCCAATCTATCATAAATTTTAAGTATAAAGGAAAATCCAGAATTGTCTTATTTAAAACAAAAAAAAAGCATCTTTAGAAAAAAATGTTTTCACGTAACACGTTATCACCAAATGAATCTATTGAGACAAAAATAATACTAGAATAGGCTGTCTCTGAGGCCACAATATGACTTCCCCTTTTATGTTAATGGTAAAATTACCAGTTTAAAATATATATGTTAGTCTGAAGGTGAAGAAATTTATGTTACAAAGACCATCAAAGTATAATGAAAGTTTTGGCTTTCATACAAGATTTTAATTTGTTTTGTAGATTCTTCTTTGTAATTAGATTTAAGGTTTAGATTATCTCATGTGACTCTTTTATAAAAACAGAGGTTTTAGCCAAGCACTGACATGCAAAACAAAAACAAAAATGTTTTCCTTCAGGGACTAGCCTAGCTATAGTTTTAGCTGGAAGCTCAGTAATGCATCTATACATCCATGGTAATTAAATCTAACTACTAACAAACTTAAAGTTAAATTTTAATGATCTTTTATAGCTGGGCAGTAAATGATATGTAAATGAGTCATGGATTCAGATCTTAGTTTGTAGAAAATGTAAAAAAAAAACAAAAACAGTACTGATTGATGTACTGTAAAAAGAAAGAGGCTGTGGAGATCTGTGTTCTAAATTTACCTCTGCCACCATAAGTAAAGCTCTTTTCTGTGCCTGGTTTAACTTAATTCTTTTAACTCTACAAAGTAAGACAGACAGATACTATTATCCTCACTACACAGATGAAGAAACTGAGGCTCGTAAAGGCTAAAATATATGACCAAAATCATGCAGTTTGTAAACAATAGAGCTAGGGTACAGATGCAGCCCTTCAGACACAATTCTGTATAGGCAGACATCATGCCTACCACCTCTAAATGTCCAATATAATAAAGTTGTGTTTAGTCATCACTCAATTATGACCAGACTTTTAAACTACTTTAAATACCATTCAGCAAGCACAGCATGTTCTCTAGCCTGCAGGACAAAATGCTTTTATGATTCCACTGTAGGAGGATCCAATTAAGTGCTAAGTTAATAGCCAACTTTATAGCCAAGCTAATAGAAAAGCCACATTACACTGGCTCCTTCTTGTTAGACCAGCCACTTTTAAGACTTTCTGCTGATTTATATCCCCTGATATTTATTGGAATGTCTAGGTTACTGTTAAAAAAAAAAAGAAAAAAAAAAAAAACAAACAAAAAACTCTCCCCATTGCTCTGTTATGTGTTAAATCACAATTGTAGGCAGAACATTTGTAAGTAAACAATGTAGAGTATTCAACCAAGTCAAAAAATAATGCTAGCTCTGTGTCTCCAAACTCTTTCCCCAGATATCTCACGCCAGGCATTTGGGAAATCCTAATAAGCCATTTCAGTTTGGTTTCTTCTTGAAGTAAACCAAATATTACATGTACATAGCATGCTTTATATTTTTCAAAGGGCTTTCATGTTCATTATTTTAGTTTATCCCAATATGACAGTAATGTGTAGGTTGAAGTTATTCTCTGTGTTCTCCCCAAACAGCTATTTATTTAGTCTAGGATTTTCTGTCTGTTCTTAACCCACCATAACACTGCAAGTGTTAAAGAATGGATAGAGCACGAGGGTCACAAAACTTTTTTGAAGATAATAGAATGAAGAATAGGAGTGTTCCATAAGCCCACCTTAAGTTGGCAGTGCTTGAAACTAAGGAAGTAACAATAACAAAATAGAGCAACAAATGTCTCAAAAGTTATGAATTAACCTAAAAATATATAACCTAGTTTCAGACATTAAAGTTGTAAATTGAAAGGATAGATAAAGTTGGTAGGAACTGGCAAGAATACTTTTGTATCAGAAATGCCAATAGCACTTAAGAATTCAGAAGGAGCCCCAAATATAACTTTTTTAAAGATTAAATAAGAAATAATTGAACACAGCTTTACCAAAATCTATGAATATTCAAAGTAAGAGAAGAGAATGGGGAGTGAGGTTAACAGATGTCATGATTTAATCAACAGTCTTTTTTTTTTATAATAAAGTTTTAAAGGTCATTCGAAAGTGCTAGATTTTCTTTTTACAAAGAAGAAACATATGCTTATATGTACTTAGGAAAAAGCATTTGGAGGCATATACACCTCTTTATTAGCAGCAAGTGTCAAGAAGAGAATATTTATATGGATCTTGATCTGATCTCACACAGAAGTTTCCACATGTTCTTGAAATAAGTGTGAAGAGTGTTCTCTTTCATAAGATAGTAAGCTCAGTCTCCTTTAAAAATTCCAGCTGGAGAGCTACTGATCTGCATGTAAACTGTCCCTTGAGACATTTTAAGTCAGTGTGTTTCAGTCATGGGTCCATCAAAATTTGGCTTCATGCCTCTCTCATAAACTGGATGAGGGAGAAGGAAGAGAGGAGAGAAGTCACAAGATGGAGGAAAAATATTGTTGTATTTCAACTTATCCAGGAGCAGAGTGGGCAGCATTCTAAGCCTAATGTCAGTGGCAGCATATTTCAGAATATCTGGGGACTCCTAACCATTTTAAACATGCAAAGTCTCCCAGAAAAAGCCTAATATTTGGTTTCCTGCCACTTTGGGACCATTCTGGCTCTGGGCCTGGAGTTGTTTTTCTTACCTGTTCCCTCTGGGTGCAGTTAAATGGTTGCCTAGTGATTGAGTTGGGAACTGCAGCTTCCCTACAGCACCGCCTCCACCTCCGACCCCAGACCTGGGAAGTTGTTCAACTGAAACATAGAATAAGAGAAATTTGTCCATAAATATTTGTCACAGAGCCTTGAAGTGGTCATATTACCTAATACTGTTACCAAGGGGATACCTGAAACTATATAAACTGAAACATATAAACATAATTTAAAAAATTATTGTTGTTGTGTTTGTTTGTCAAACCCTTGGAATAGGCCACCAACGCAAGTCTGTCATAAAATCAGGTGTGTCAAGCTAGGCAAGACTTGAGAAATCAATAGTCAGAACCCTTCATTTCAAGAATGAGGAAACTGAGGCTCAGAGAGGTAAACAACAGGAACTTCATCGGGCTGTTATACTTTCATTCACGTGTTAGCAGATATTGTTCACTGAATTTCCACTTGGACCTAGGTGCTGGGGAAGCAAAGAAGAATAAGGTCCAAAGAGCACACTGTCTAGAGGGGAGCCAGACCTGAAAGCAAGGAAAAAGTGTGGGAGTGCCGTGGTAAAGCTGTGCAAAGGACCTTCTCAGTGTCAAATCCACCGGGGGACACTGGTCCCAAATAAGGCTGCTGCTGCTGCTGCTGCTAAGTCGCTTCAGTCGTGTCCAACTCTGTGTGACTCCATAGACGGCAGCCCACCAGGCTCCCCCGTCCCTGGGATTCTCTGGGCAAGAACACTGGAGTGGGTTGCCATTTCCTTCTCCAATGCATGAAAGTGAAAAGTGAAAGTGAAGTCGCTCAGTCAGGTCCAACCTCAGCGACCACATGGACTGCAGCCTTCCAGGCTCCTCCGTCCATGAGATTTTCCAGGCAAGAGTACTGGAGTAGGGTGCCATTGCTTTCTCCACCATATAAGGCTACACACTTTAAAAAGCACACAGAATCATAATAAAAAGAAAAAAAATATGGTATATCTGTACAGTGGAATGTTATTTTGCTTTAAAAAGGAAGGAAATTCTGACACATGCTACAACATAGATGAATCTTGAAGACATTACGCTAAGTGAAGCAAGCCAGTCACAAAAACACAAATACCGTATGATTCCACTTATATTAAGTACCTAGAGCCGTCATATTCAAAGAGACAAAAAGTAGAATGATAGCAAGCTGGATTTAGAAAAGGCAGAGGTACCAAAGATCAAATTGCTAACATCCGTTGGATCATAGAAAAAGCTAGGGAGTTCCAGAAAAACAGCTACTTCTGCTTTATTGATTATGCCAAAGCCTTTGACTGTGTAGATCACAAAAAACTGTAGAAAATTCTTCAAGAGATGGGAATACCAGACCACTTTACCTGCCTCCTGAGAAATCTGTATGGAGGTCAAGAAGAAACAGAACCAGACATGGAACAAGAGACTGGTTCCAAATTGGGAAAGGAGAACATCAAGGCTGTATATTGTCACCCTGCTTACTTAACTTCTAAGCAGAGTGTGAGATGCCAGGCTGGATGAAGCACAAACTGGAATCAAGATTGCTGGGAGAAATGTCAATAACCACAGATATGCAGATGACACCACCCTTATGGCAGAAAGCAAAAAAAAAGTAAAGAGCCTCTTGATGAAAGTGAAAGAGAAGAGTGAAAAAGTTGGCTTAAAACTCAACATTCAGAAAACTAAGGTCATGGCATCCAGTCCCATCAATCATGGCAAGACAGACTTTTCTTGGGCCCCGAAATCACTGCAGATGGTGACTGCAGCCACGAAATTAAAAGACACTTGCTCCCTGGAAGAAAAGTTATGACCAAACGTGACAGCATATTCAAAAAATGGCAGAGACTTACTTTACCAACAAAGGAACACCTAGTCAAGCTATGGTTTTTCCAATAGTCACGTATGAATATGAGAGTTGGACTATAAAGAAAGCTGAGCGCCAAAAAATTGATGCTTTTGAACTGTGGTGTTGGAGAAGACTCTTGGACTGCAAGAAGATCTTAAAGGAAACCAGTCAGTCTTAAAGGAAATCAGTCCTGAATATTCACTGGAAAGACTGATGCTGAAGCTGAAACTCCAATACTTTGGCCACCTGATGTGAAGAACTGATTCACTGGAAAAGACCCTGATGCTGGGAAAGACTGAAGGCAGGAGGAAAAGGGGAATACTGCCGGGGTCCAGCCCCGGTGGATCCAGGGATTCAAAGCAGGGACAGCGTGGGCGAGGAAAGCTTATTTATTTAGAAATATAAGATTAGACTAGGAAGAAATAGTGTAGTAGGAAAATTTAGTGGAGAAAAGAGGCTGAATAACTTGGTTTACATGGAGAACTAATAAAACTTCAGGACAAGAAGTTTGCACCATCTACGTTAGGTCACCGGCACTCATTTAAATAGCGGGTGCCCTGCCTTGGGCTCCCTCTCTCACGGGACTTAAAAGCTGGGGCAAGTAAGTAGACATGGTGAGCCTCCACGCCTCAGATGGAAATTCAGCCAGAAATTAGAGTAAAGAGGACACGGGGGAAACCAGTCCAGCGACTGGCCCCTCCTCTATTGTCCAGAAAGGCCTTTTATGCCTTTTTTTGTACATAGAGACCAATGGATAATATAAAATTATGCAGTGTCAGCAGCCCTGACTCTTATCGAGACCAGGCTTTCTCTCTGCGTATCTAGTTGTATACACAAGTGTCAGGTGATTTACATCATCTTCTGGCCAGAGGGCCAATTAACATTTTATGGCCCTTTTCTGATAAGGGTTTGTCAACCAGAAGACTTATTTGTGTTGTTCTTCCCAAAGTCTGGTGCCACTCTCAGAAAGCACTAAATAAAGTTACATTCTTACATAGTAAAGACACAATAATTTACAACAATAAAAGAAATACAGTGATTTATAACAAAAGAGAAAAGTAATTAACTCAAAAGTTTAGTGTTGCTAACATCAAAACACAGCAATTTACAACAAGTAAAAGAAATAGAGTGATTTATAACAAAAGAGAAAAATAATTAAATCAAAAGTTTAGTGTTGCTAACATCAAAACCACTAGACCATTCAGGTATGACCTAAATCAAATCCCTTATGATTATACAGTGGAAATGAGAAATAGATTTAAGGGCCTAGATCTGATAGATAGAGTGCCTGATGAACTATGGAATGAGGTTCATGACACTGTACAGAAGACAGGGATCAAGACCATCCCCATGGAAAAGAAATGCAAAAAAGCAAAATGGCTGTCTGGGGAAGCCTTACAAATAGCTGTGAAAAGAAGAGAAGCAAAAACCAAAGGAGAAAAGGAAAGATATAAGCATCTGCATGCAGAGTTCCAAAGAATAGCAAGAAGATATAAGAAGGTCTTCTTAGTGATCAATGCAAAGAAATAGAGGAAAAGAACACAATGGGAAAGACTAGAGATCTCTTCAAGAAAATCGGAGATACCAAGGGAACATTTCATGCAAAGATGGGCTCGATAAAGGACAGAAATGGTCTGGATCTAACAGAAGCAGAAGATATTAAGAAGAGGTGGCAAGAATACACAGAAGAACTGTACAAAAAAGATCTTCATGACCTGGATAATCATGATGGTGTGATCACTCATCTAGAGCCAGACATCCTGGAATGTGAAGTCAA